>SJYX01005560.1:22069-65481 GCA_006410675.1 Oreotragus oreotragus | reverse complement strand
ACTGTGGAAAATTCTGAAAGAGATGGGAATAGCAGACCAACTGACCTGCCTCTTGATAAATCTGTATGCAGGCCAGGAAGCAACAGTTAGAACTGGATATGGAACAACAGACTGGTTCCACATAGGAAAAGGAGTATGTTAAGGCTTTAAATCGTCACCCTGCTTATTTAACTTCTATGCAGAGTACATCATGAGAAACGCTGGACTGGAAGAAACACAAGCTGGAATAAAGATTGCAGCAAGAAATATCAGTAACCTCAGATATGCAGATGACACCACCTTTATGGCAGAAAGTGAAGAGGAACTGAAAAGCCTCTTGATGAAAGTAAAAGTGGAGAGTGAAAAAGTTGGCTTAAAGCTCAACATTCAGAAAATGAAGATCATGGCATCTGGTCACATCACTTTATGGGAAATAGATGGGGAAACAGTGGAAATAGTATCAGACTTTATTTTTTGGGGGGTCCAATATCACTGCAGATGGTGACTGCAGCCATGAAATTAAAAGACGCTTACTCCTTGTGAGAAAAGTTATGACCTACCTAGATAACATACTGAAAAACAGATACATTACTTGGCCAACAGAGGTCCATCTAGTCAAGCCCATGGTTTTTCCAGTGGTCATGTATGGATGTGATAGTTGGACTGTGAAGAGAACTGAGTGCCGAAGAATTGATACTTTTGAACTGTGGCATTGGAGAAGACTCTTGAGAGTCCCTTAGACTGCAAAGAGATCCAACCAGTCCATTCTGAAGGAGATCAGCCCTGTGAGTTCTTTGGAAGGAATGATGCTAAAGCTGAAACTCCAGGACTTCGGCCACCTCACGTGAAGAGTTGACTCATTGGAAAAGACTCTGATGCTGGGAGGGATTGGGGGCAGGAGGAGAAGGGGCAACAGAGGATGAGATGGCTGGATGGCATCACTGACTCGATGAAACTGAGTCTGAGTGAACTCCGGGAGTTGGTGATGGACATGGAGGCCTGGCATGCTGTAATTCATGGGGTCACAAATAGTCAGACAGGACTGAGCGACTGAACTGAACTGATCTGAACTAACAGGTATTATCAGTTGTAGCTGGGGACAGATTTTTGTGTGTGTGTGTGTGACAATTTTAGTAAGTATGAATATTTCATACTCATTCTTTGTTTTTAACTGGTATATAAAATAAGCTCACATTTTCTGTTTTTCATTTTCACAAGATAGGACTGTTTTAGCCAACATATGACCAATCGATGTAAAGACTTTAACTTATCCTTTGCTACAGAAAAATGGTAACCCAAAATTAAAACTTTGGCTATCAGTGCATCACTGACAGCTCTCTCAAATAAATAAGACAAAAATTCAGAACCATGTTTTTTTAACCCAACATAATGAACCAGAGAGACCTTACCTGTTTCAAAGTTTGAATTTGACAAGCAGCAGAATATACTGACAAGATGTGTTTAGGCATCCTTTGATGCCTGAGTGAAGAAAAAATAAAATGCAATGTGACAGAAGGAAGAAAAGTGAATTTGCAGTTGAAACACACAACCAAGTGTCATGCTTTGGTGTTGCTATTCTAGGACTACCAAATTCTCACCAGTGTGGAAACATCATTTGTAAATGATAAACAGTGTCTGCAAAACACTATTGCCAGGGGATTCCTTGAGTTTCAACTTACATATACAGAGTGTTTAAATCTAGCTGATGTAAAATACCTAAAATTAGTCAGATTAGACAAAAGAGTTTATGGAGTTAAACTAAAAGGTCCAATTCTATGAAGAAAAATGTTAAAATTCATTGTGGAGACTCTCTAATGTAATAAAAACAGACAAAATATGCCACAGTTCCTTTATCTTTAATCATTTAATTGTAGAATCAATTATGTTGTTCTGTTTTCAGCATTTAATTTTTAAATTAGCTCGGCTTGCAGTGTCCTTGATTATGGAACTTAATTAGTTGTGCCTGTTGAAGAGAATTATTCGCTATACAGGATACAGGATCACAAGGAAAAGCTTAATACAAGCAATCAGACTCATAGTAAAGCTTGGTTGACTATTTTTAAAAGTTGAAAGAACAGTTGCAAAACAGGCTGTATTTAGGGATAGAAGATTCAAAGGAAAAGAGCTACAATAAAATAAAATTAGAAGGTTCTGTGTTCCATCTAAAAAAATGTTGATTTAATGATTATAAATACTGAATTATAGAAAAATGAATTATCATTCACTTTCTTTGTATTAGTTCACTAATATAGTGATTGACAGCATGATTTCTCAAAACCAAATTAAACGGAAAATTTCTGATTTTTTATTTTCTAGTCTACTGGCTTCTTTTAAAAGCACCATATTACTGACATCTGTATAAATATGTTCTTTGTATTTCCACTAGCCAGTAATGAAAGCTTCTGATTTTCTATACCATGCAAATTATATATAAGTACATACAGATTTACAGTAGTGAATGACAGCTAACCCAGAAATGACTTTTCAACAATATCCTATAAAATGAATGAATTAACAGAGCTAATTATATCTATGGAAAAAATTCTCAAATAAGATTGTGAAAACTTTGTATCAAGTCTTCATTTCAGTTCAGTCGCTCAGTCTTATCCGACTCTTTGCGACCCCATGAATCACAGCACACAGGCCATCACCAACTCCTGGAGTTCACTCAGACTTGAGTCCATCGAGTCAGTGATGCCATCCAGCCATCTCATCCTCTGTTGCCCCTTCTCCTCCTGCCCCCAATCCCTCCCAGCATCAGAATCTTTTCTAATGAGTCAGCTCTTTGCATGAGATGGCCAAAGTACTGGAGTTTCAGCTTCAGCATCATTCCCTCCAAAGAAATCCCAGGGCTAGTCTCCTTCAGAATGGACTGGTTGGATCTCCTTGCAGTCCAAGGGACTCTCAAGAGTCTTCTCCAACAACAGTTCAAAAGCATCAATTCTTCGGTGCTCAGCCTTCTTCACAGTCCAACTCTCACATCCATACATGACCACTGGAAAAACCATAGCCTTGACTAGATGGATCTTTGTTGGCAAAGTAATGTCTTAGCCAGACACAAATATTCAACATAAAATTCCAAAATAACTTCAGAAATATAAAGTAATAATAAGATTGTATAATATAAAAATGTTTCTTTTAGGTAGCTCAAGCGAAATCTAAAAGGGCGTTTACAATATATAAGAAATATTTTTAATAACTGAAAAAGACTTACTGTATAGCACCAGAAACTCAACTCATTAGTCTGTAAGTGCCTATATAGGAAAAAGAATCTAAAAAATAATGGATATATATATATGTATAACAGGCTTTCCAAGTGTCACAGTGGAAAGAATCTGCCTGCCAGTGCAGGAGACCCAAGGAAAGTAGCTTTAATCCTTCAGTTGAGAAGATCTCAAGTTGGAAATGACAGTCTACTCCAGTATTCTTGCCTGGAAAATTCCCTGGACAGAGGAGCCTTATAGACTACAGTTCATGGGGTCACAAAAAGTCAGACACAACTGATGGACTGAGAACACACACATACACACACACATAACTGATTCACTTTGCTGTACACCTGAAACCAACACAACAAACTGTTATAAATCAACTATTCTCCAATAAAGTCTTTTAAAAAGAAAAAAAAAAACTATTAAAATTTTTTAACTCAAGGAGAGGATAGGGTTTGTACTTCAGTAGTTATGTCTCCAAATTAGTTTTCAGGTTGTTCTTTAGATAATGTAGAATAGTCAGCTGTTTATACAACTAAATAACTGTTTTATCTGCTTGACATGCAACAGAATCATTTGCTGCTCACTTGGTTACATTATGTGAAGTACTGTGGGTCACCTGCATGGCAGGCCAACAGAGTTTCATTATGCTTAACTCGGTTCTGTTGAGCTGGACTCAGTTCCATGATACTTTTTTCAAGATTGATGGAAGTAATAACCATTTTTTAAGGAAATGCTTTCATATTGAAAGACAGGAGCAAGAAAAGTGGAGCCTAACTATACAGTTTTATTTAATGCTTCTACTTCCCTGGTGGCTCAGACGATAAAGCGTCTGTCTACAATGGAGGAGACCCGGGTTCGATCCCTGGGTTGGGAAGATCCCCTGGAGAAGGAAATGGCAATCCACTCCAGGACTATTGTCTGGAAAATCCCATGGACAGAGGAGCCTGGTAGGCTACAATCCATGGGGTCACAAAGAGTCGGACACGACTGAGTGACTTCACTTCACTTCACTGAGATGAAGCAAACTGTATTTATTTATACTGTTAGCCAAAACATATTACACTGGTCAAGCCCATGGTTTAAGATGGTGGAAGGAATTAATGTTTCCATGGAAAGCTTTGGCAATTGATTTCATGATAGTCATGGATATATTATCCTATTATAGAGGGAGAATGGAGTTGGGAACAGAACTGTGGCTCCTGAGGCACTCTGGATGCAAAGAAACTGAAGGTGTAGTTGACCAGATTTTGGAAATAACTGTAACAGAAAGTCTGAAAAACAAAAAGGTTATTTTCATCTCACCAGTCCTAGATGAAGAAATCAAGCTCTGACCCTTTGGAATGGGAGTACTGCCTCCAAGACCCTAGACTAATTGAGAGCTAACCCTCAGTTCAGCTCAGTTCAGTTCAGTCGCTCAGTCGTATCCGACTCTTTGCGACCCCATGAAGCGCAGCACACCAGGCCTCCCTGTCCATCACCAACTTCCGGAGTTCACCCAGACTCACATCCATCGCCATCCATACATCTCATCCTCTGTCGTCCTCTTCTCCTCCTGCCCCCAGCCCCTCCCAGCATCAAAGTCTTTTCCAATGAGTCAACTCTTCACATGAGGTGGCCAAAGTACTGGAGTTTCAGCTTTAGCACCATTCCTTCCAAAGTAATCCCAGGGTTGATCTCCTTCAGAATGGACTGGTTGGATCTCCTTGCAGTCCAAGGGACTCTCAAAAGTCTTCTCCAACCCCACAGTTCAAAAGCATCAATTCTTCAGCGCTCAGCCTTCACTGTCCAATTCTCACATACATACATGAGCACAGAAAAAACCATAGTCTTGACTAGACGGACTTTAGTCAGGAAAGTAATGTCTCTGCTTTTGAATATACTATCTAGGCTGCTCATAACTTTTCTTACAAGGAGTAAATGTCTTCTAATTTCATGGCTGCAGTCACCATCTGCAGTGATTTTGGAGCTCAAAAAAATAAAGTCTGACACTGTTTCCACTGTTCCCCCATCTATTTCCCATGAAGTGATGTGACCAGGTGCCATGATCTTCGTTTTCTGAATGTTGAGCTTTAAGCCAACTTTTTCACTCTCCTCTTTTACTTTCATCTAGAGGCTTTTTAGTTCCTCTTCACTTTCTGCCATAAGGGTGGGGTCATCTGCATATCTGAGGTTCTTGATATTTCTCCTGGCAATCTTGATTCCAGCTTGTGTTTCTTCCAGTCCAGCGTTTCTCATGATGTACTCTCCATAGAAGTTAAATAAGCAGGGTGACAATATACAGCCTTGACGTGATCCTTTTTCTATTTGGAACCTATCTGTTGTTCCATGCCCAGTTCTAATTGTTGCTTCCTGACCTGCATACAGATTTCTCAAGAGGCAGGTCAGGTGGTCTGCTATTCCCATCTCTTTCAGAATTTTACACACTTTATTGTGAGAGCTAACCCTAGGGAGTATCAAATAGTGAGAACTCACACAAAGGAAACCACTTGAATATAAGACCTGACATCACTCAACCACTAGTTGCACCCTGTGCAGGACACCTGATTTGAACAACAAACAAAACAAAAATACAAACCCAGTCATCAGCAAACAGGATTACCTCCTCACTCAGCCTTGCCCAGCAGAGGGGAAAAACAAACAAACAAAAGAAATACTCAGCACAAATCTCACTCTATACAGAGCTTACACAAGCCACTGGAAGAAACTTAGGAGGGCAGAAACCAAAAGGAAGAAAGAATTCAACCTTGAAGCCTGGGAAAAGGAGACCTCAAACACAGTAAGTTAAAAAATAATAATAATAATGAAAAGTCAGAGAAATACTACACAAGGGAAAGAACAAGCTAGAAACATAGAAGTCCACATAAATGAAGAGAAATAGGCAAACTACCTGGAAAAGAATTCAGAATAATGATAGTAAAGATGATTAAAAAAAAAAAAAACCTTGAAAACAGAATGGAGACAATGCAAGGATCAACTGACAAAAACCTTTAAGAATTAAAGAATAAACATACAGAGACAAACAACACAATTCCTGAAATTAAAAATGCTCTAGAAAGAATCAATAGGAGAATATCTGAAATACTGAAATAGAATAACAAATTAGTGAGCTGGAAGATAAAATGGTGGAAATAACTTCTGAAGAGCAGAATAAAGTAAAAAGAATGAAAAGAACTGAGAATAGTCTCAGAGACCTCTGGGACAATATCAAATGCACCATCACTCGAATTATAGGGGTTCAAGAAGAAGAAGAGAAAAATAAAAGGTATGAGAAAATTTTTGAAGAGATTATAGTTGAAAATTTCCCCAACATGAAAAGGAAATAGTCAACAAAGTCTAAGAGGCACAGAGAGGATACAGGATAAACGCAAGGAGAAACATGCCCAGCCACATACTAATCAAACTAACAAAGACAAAACACAAAGAAAGAACATTAAATATTAAATCAGCAAGGGAAAAGCAACAAGTAACATACAAGGGAAACCATATCCAACCATTTTATCCTCTGCTGTCCCCTTCTCCCCTTGTCTTCAATCTTTCCCCAGCATCAGGGTGTTTTCTAATGAGTTGGCTCTATGCATCAAGTGGCCAAATTATTGGCGCTTCAGCTTCAAAAATAGTCCCTGCAATGAATATTCAGGATTGCTTTGGTTATTGGGGATTTTTTGTGGTTATTGTTGTACCATATAAATTATTGGGATTCTCTTGTATATAATCTTTTCTATTTATGCTTTTAAGATTCGCTCATTGTGTTTTATTTTTGACAATTTAATTATACAGCTGAACCTTTGACAACATGGGAGTTAGGGTGTTGATCCCCTACACAGTTGAAAATCTGTGTCTAACTCTATAGTTTGCCATGTATGTGAGGTTTTACATCGCAGATTCAACAAACTGCAGAACATGTACTACTTTACTATGTATTTATTGGGGGAAAATACCTGCATATAACTGTTCTCTCATTTAAACCCATGTTTGAGAGTGAACTATAGTATGTGACAATGTGAGTCTGTTTGGTTCATCTTATTTGGAACATGGCGGCTTTCTGGATTTTAATGCATGTTTTTTCCCCAAGTTAGGTAAACATTCAGTCATCATTTCTTAAAAAAAACTTTCTACCTCTTCCTCCCACCTCCCTACCCGTGGACCTTTGTAATGTGAATATCAGTCTACTTGTTTGTGTCCCATAAGTCCCTCAAGCCAGCTTCATTTTTTCATTCTTTTTTCTTTTTACTCCTGTGCTTTAATGAATTCTACTTCCTTGTCTTTGAGTTTACTGATTCTTTTTTCTGCTTCACTTAGTCTGCTGCCAGACTCCCCTTTTGAATTTTTCAGTTCTATTATTTTATCCTCAGCTCTGTGATTTAGGTACTTTGTTATATTTTCCATCTCTTTGTTGAAATTCTCATTTTGTTCTTGTGTTATTCCCTGCTGTCAGTTAATCTCTATGATCATAATTTTAAATTCTTTATCAGATAAATCATTTATCTCCATTTCTTTAAATCTTTTTTCAGAAGTTTTGTCCTGTTCTTTTGCTTGAAACCTATTCCTCTGTCTTCCCTTGATTTCTCCATTTTGATTCTATGCATTAGATAAAACATCTACCTCTTCCAAGGTGAAAGAAGTGGTCTTGCATAAGAGAGAAGGAGTGATCTTATGTTAGAGATCAGTTCAGTTCAGTTGCTCAGTTGTATCTGACTCTTTGTGACCCCATGTACTGCAGCATGCCAGCTCAAACTCATGTTCATCGAGTCAGTGATGCCATCCAACCATCGAATCCTCTGTCATCCCCTTCTCCTCCTGCCTTCAACCTTTCCCAGCATCAGGGTCTTTTCCAATAAGTTGGTTCCTCACATCAGGTGGCCAAACAATTGGAGTTTCAACCTCAGCATCAGTCCTTACAATGTAAAAAAATAAACCTTATCATTCAGAAGACCTGAACTCTTTGCTGCTTCTCAAACTTTTGTGATTATCTAATTGTCTTCTTTGTTATTAAAGTGATTCCCTATTATTGAGGGTATGACAAGACCTTTAGTGTCCTAAAGGGGAAAATCTCAGTCACTACCTTGATGCAGACTGGTTGTTGCTTGACCCTTAAGAATCAGCTTCTAAAGTATGGTAATAGACATCTTTCAGGGGAAAACTGGGATGAGCATCTTTGTCTTCTCTGCTGTGATTGGAGGCGGGGGGTGGGGCAGCTAAAAACTATTTCTTTGTTTGCTTCAGTCCCATTGACCTAGAGAATACAAGCCCTGCTGGCCTCCAAAGCTAGGCTATCAAGGAATATTTCCTCTTGGTGGTAGACATAAAAGCTAAGGCATCAGATGTGTGATTAAGGTGTTTCTTTTTTATTTCCTGGAAAATAGCAGCCAGGCATGGGTCAGACAGAGAGCACAAAAATGGCCTGCCAGACTCTCCAGTCTCTGGAGACTATTACAATCTGCTGTTAAATTTGAATTAAATAAGGAAACCTACCCTCAGGTTATTCCTTTTTAAGTTATGCAAGTAGGCCTCTTTCAGGGAAAGACTGAGTGTTCTGGCCTGCTGCCTCTGTGCCAAGCCTTGGAGTACAGGTATTGGTGATTGCTCAGGAGTCTGTTAAGCACATTAAGTTAAACAAGTTGCTTGGGGACTCAAGTCCCATTGGCTTTCAGAACTAGATGTCTTTTGGAGCTGTCTTGGGTAGAAGTTTTAAAAATTAAGGCACTAAATATAAGTGTTCTTTACTTCTTAATTAGAAGCATAGAGTAGTGACTTCTCGATTGTCTGTCACTGTCTAGGGGTAGGGTTTACGATGAAATGGTGTCTCAGCCTCTCCTACCTATTTTGATCCGGGTGTTTGTTTTGTTGTTTTTTTTTTCCTATTATATGCCCAAGGTGTAATTCAATGGGAATTATTCTGAATGTAGCTCTAGTTTTGGTGTGTCCATGAGAGGAGGTGAGTTTAAGAGCTTCTTTTCTCACCAACTTGAATTGGAGCCGAACTGATAGTTTCTTCATGAGAGAAAATTTACTCTTATTCCTTTGAAAGTGGCATAACTAGAACTATCAGGATTCCCAAATCACTTTAATTTGAACAGATTGAGATGGTTAGATCTAAGTCTTGCCTATAGTCCCTTAAGGAATTATATTATTTCCAATTTGTTGTTACTACTGTGAAACCTTTTAGGATGCCAACTCAAAGTCTGGCGGACTGTTAAGGCCTCAAATCATCTCTGATCCTTGAGCTCCAAACATTCATCTCTGTAATCCTGTGACTTTATCAAAGCTTATACTTGATTCTCCAGGTTTTCACCTATGGTTTTGAAAGGGCAGGTTTCTTTAGGTAAAAGCAGCACCCAAAGTCCTGTTTGTTTCTCTGGGATTCTCTCTTCTTGTGGATCAGACTGTGGTCTCAGCAACATCTCTCTAGTACGCTGGAGCACATATTAGTGTATGCGTCTCCATGTACTTGAACATTTCTAGTTTTTCTCTGAGGGGTAGTTGTTTAAAAACTATTCAGTCTGGCACTTAGTTGTCAAGACTGTATTTGAATTATGTATTATTCTTTATTCCAGATGATGAAGTACATTCAAAAAGTTTTGTAACTTATCTAAAATTATGACAAATGGTAACTGGACTTGAATTCAAGTTTGTTGTGTTATGAACTTCATATATTAAACACTCTAGAGAGTGTCTGGCTTTTAGAACATCACATCATCATAGGTTATAAAACACATTTCATTTACGTGTTCCCATTAACTATGTTTATTTTTCCTTAAAATGAACTCAGCAGAAATTTCATGCAAATGTACAACTGTTTGCTCTTGAGATTAGTTGTAACTTGGCTACTGGGATAGAAGAGTTATTTCTAGAATGTGTTAATATCCTTGTGACTTTGAGTCTTTGTTATATAGTAATATTATACAGATTTTGATAGGAGGATATGCTATACTTTTCTCATTAGACTGTGTGCAGTGTCTTGTATTTGACAAGACAATCCCAGATAATTAACTGTTAAATAGCATTCAAGTTCAAGTTAAAGTTCAGTCACTCAGTCATGTCCACCTCTTTGCGACCCCATGAACCACAACACGCCAGGCCTCCCTGTCCATCACCTACTGCTGGAATCCACCCAAACCCATGTCCATTGAATCACTGACGCTATCCAACCATCTCATCCTCTGTCATCCCCTTCTCCTTCTGCCCTCAATCTTTCCCAGCATCAGGGTCTTTTCAAATGAGTCAACTCTTTGCATGAGGTGGCCAAAGTATTGGAGTTGCAGCTTCAACATCAGTCTTACCAGTGAACACCCAGGACTGATCTCTTTTAGAATGGTCTGGTTGGAACTCCATGTAGTCCAAGGGACTCTCAAGAGTCTTCTCCAACATGACACTTCAAAAGCATCAATTCTTTGGCGCTCAGCTGTCTTTATAGTCCAACTCTCACATCCATACATGACTACTAGAGAAACCACAGACTTGACTAGATGGAGCTTTGTTGACGAAGCAATGTCTCTGTTTTTGAATATGCTATCTAGATTGGTCATAAGTTTCCTTCCAAGGAGCAAGTGTCTTTTAATTTCATGGCTGCAATCACCATCTGCATTGATTTTGGAGCCCCTAAAATAAAGTCAGCCACTGATTCCACTGTTTCCCAGTCTATTTGCCATGAAGTGATGGGACCAGATGCCATGATTTTAGTTTTTTGAATACTGAGCCTTAAACCAACTTTTTCACTCTCCTCTTTCACATTCATGAAGAGGCTCTTTAGTTCCTCTTCACTTTCTGCAATAAGGATGGTGTCATCTGCATATCTGAGGTTATTGATATTTCTCCCCACAGTCTTGATTCCAGCTTGTGCTTCCTCAAACCCAGTGTTTCTCATGTTTCTCATGATGTACTCTGGATATAAGATAAATAAGCAGAGTTACAAAATACAGCCTTGACGTACTCCCTTTCTTATTTGGAACCAGTCCTTTAATCTGTGTCCAGTTCTAACTGTTCTCCCTGATGTGCATACAAGTTTCTCAAGAGGAAGGTCAAGTGGTCTTGTATTCCCATCTTTTTCAGAATTTTCCACAGTTTATTATGATCCACATAGTCAAAGAGTTTGGCATAGTCAATAAAGCAGAAATAGATGTTTTTCTGGAACTCTCATGCTTTTGTGATGATCCAGCAAGGTTGGCAATTTGATCACTGGTTCCTCTGCATTTTCTAAAACCAGGTTGCACATCTGGAAGTTCATGGTTCATGTATCACTGAAGCCTGGCTTGGAGAATTTTGAGCATTACTTTACTAGCGTGTGAGATGAGTACAATTGTGAGGTAGTTTGAGCATTCTCTGGCATTGCCTTTCTTTGGGATTGGAATGAAAACTGACCTTTTCCAGTTCTGTGACCACTGCTGAGTTTTCCAAATTTGCTGGCATATTGAGTGCAGCACTTTCACAGCATTATCTTTCAGGATTTGAAAAAGTTCTCTGGAATTCCATCACCTCCACTAGCTTTGTTTGTAGCAATGCTTCTTAAGGCCCACTTGACTTCACATTCCAGGATGTCTGCCTCTAGGTGAGTTCTCACATCATCGTGATTATCTGTATCAAGAAAATCTTTTTTTGTACAGTCTTGTGTACTTTTTCCAGCTCTTCTTAATACCTTCTGCTTCTGTTAGGTCCATACAATTTCTGTTCTTTATTGACCCCATCTTTGCATGAATTATTCGCTTGGTATCTCTAATTTTCTTGACAAGATCTCTGGCCTTTTCCATTCTATTGTTTTCCTCCAATTCTTTGCATTGATAGCTGAGGAAGGCTTCCTTATCTCTCCTTGCTATTCTTTAGAACTCTGCATTCATATGGGTATATCTTTCTTTTCTCCTTTGCTTTTTCTTCTCTTTTTTTCTCAGCTATTTGTAAGGCCTCCTCAGACAGCTATTTTGCTTTTTTGCATTTCTTTTTCTTGGGGATGGTCTTAATCTCTGCCTCCTGTACAATGTCATGAACCTCCATCCATAGTTCTAGCAAATTATAGTTCAGTAATATTTCATATTTATTAACAAGGAAGAGCATGTTCACATTGAATTTTACTCAAAATAATATATTAAAGTACATATCACCTTGTGACAGTCCATAACCTAGAAAGGAATTTTCATATATAATCACACTGACTTCATTTAGGTCTAACTTTTGGATAGAAAATCTGTTTATTTTCTACTATTAATGTTTTTTTTTTAATTAAATTTTGTTTTGATTGCTATTAGAGATTATGGGAAATCTTGTTACTAAGTATATTTTGTTTTAAAAAAATTGATAGAGTTACCATATAGTTAATGATATTATAGAAGAGGCCATTCTAGAAATACAAAAACTTTATTTTGGTTTACTCTCAAGACAAACCATATTTTGGTTCCATTTTTATCTAGAAAGCCATATATTTTTGAGGCCTAATATTTTTTATTTTGTCACAGTACAGAATTTTTCTTCATCTGTTGGTAACTGAGTTCACCAAAGTATTTGGTCTCTCAATGTTAGGTCTTAATATCTAATGTGGCAATTGATTCAGCATTTAGCTTTTAAGGCTATAGTTTAGTTTCTTAGTACTTTAATAAAAGAAGGTAATAATTTTATTTTTGTGGGATGTCTCTGAACTGAAAGTTGCATTGGTAATATTGCAAAAATTATTAAACAACTTCTGAATGTACCTAAATCAAAATCTATACAGTACAACATACAGTCATGATGAAAAGACCATAGAAGAGAATTCCCTTGTAATATTCCCCTGCTAATATGCTATCTCCAACAGGGATGTTCTTTTCTAGCCCTGTTTTTCAACATTCTTCAAACAGTATAAACCTGAGAACTGTAAAATATGTCTACATCATGTGCCAGTTTTGATCAGAGGACCGTAGAATCAGGCGTAATAATAATGTGCCTAAGCATTCAGAAAACAAAGATCATGGCATCCTGTCCCGTCACTTCATGGGAAATAGATGGGGAAACAGTGGAAATAGTATCAGACTTTATTTTTGGGGGCTCCAAAATCACTGCAGCCATGAAATTAAAAGATGCTCACTCCCTGGAAGAAAAGTTATGACCAACCTAGATAGCATATTCAAAAGCAGAGACATTACTTTACCCACTAAGGTCCATCTAGTCAAGGCTATGATTTTTCCAGTAGTCATGTATGGATGTGAGAGTTGGACTGTGAAGAAGGCTGAGCACCGAAGAATTGATGCTTTTGAACTGTGGTGTTGGAGAAGACTCTTGAGAGTCCCTTGGACTGCAAGGAGATCCAACCAGTCCATTCTGAAGGAGATCAGCCCTGGGATTTCTTTGGAAGGAATGATGCCAAAGCTGAAACTCTAGTACTTTGGTCACCTCATGCAAACAGTTGACTCATTGGAAAAGACTCTGATGCTTGGAGGGATTGGGGGCAGGAGAAGAAGGGGACAACAGAGGACGAGATGGCTGGATGGCATCACTGACTTGATGGACTTGAATCTGAGTGAACTCCAGGAGTTGGTGACCGACAGGGATGCCTGGAGTGCTGCGATTCATGGGGTCGCAAAGAGTCCGACACGACTGAGCGACTGAACTGAACTGAAGTGAAACATAGTGCAATTAGACATTGGCAAGCTAGAGTGAATGTACCAAGCATTTAAAAGTCAGTTTAATCAGAGCCCACACATTTTTCATCAATGCATTTAATCTCACCTGTGGTTTCTTAAGTTTATTAGTCAGGAACATTGAGCACAAAACAATACATTTTTCACAAATGCACATTTTGTATATCTTCCTGGGCTGTACTGCAGGATTGCTTGGGAAAATAGTCATACACTCAAGAAAGAGAAGATGAGAAATTGGGTAATGAACTAGGAAAAGCTGTAATAATTCCTAGGACAGATGAATTGAATAAAATGAAAATGAGAGTTTAATGTTTCTGTGCTATCTGGCCGTGTATTTTACCGTTGAATTATGCACATCAGCTGATCTTGGCAATTCATCTAAAATTGTATATGAACACATAGGTTTATGTCAAAAGATGTGCAAGGATGGCAGTGTTACTGAGAGCTCAAACATCCCCAATAATGGCTAAATAAACTTGCCATTTGACAGTTTTCTTGATATCTATTATGTGAATCTGGTTGGCAGGGTTCAAGTATTCTATATCTTTCAGATATTTTGCATTTTTTGTGTAAGTTACTAAAAGTCGAATGATAAAGTATCCAAATATACTTATGGATTTCTCTTACTCTTTAAGTTATATCAATTTTGGCTTACGTATTATAAATCTTTGTTCATTGCATAAAATTTAGGTTTGTTATATCTTTTACAGATTTATCCTGTGCAAACTTTTTGAAATTTCTATTTCTGGTAAAAATTCTCTGGGGTAAAGTTTCACATGATACTAAATTCTCTGGGGTAAGTAATCACATGATAGTTAAATATCTTCTCTTATCCTTAGTGTTTTATATGCTATGTCTATTTCTATTCTTTCACTTTTGACCTCTCTGTCTTTACATTTAAAACAGATTTCTTTTAAATGGTATATGTACACATATCTAGTTTTATTGTGTTTCATTTTATCTCACTTGGCAGATGTTATGGTTTTTTACATATTGAAAGTTTGTGATAGTTCTGCTTTGAGTAAGTCTACTGATGTCATTTTTCCAAAAGCATATGGTCATTTCCTGAATCTCTGTCACATTTTGGTAATTCTCTCTATATATCAAACTTTTCCAATACTATTATATTTATTATGGTCATCTGTGATCAATGAGTTTTGATATTGCTATTGCAAAAATAGTGTGAATTACTGAAGGCTCAGGTGAACATTTTTATGCAATAAAGCATTTTAAATTAAAGTATGTGCATTTTGTAGATATAAAACTATTGCTCAGTTATTAGACTATAATGTAAACATAACTATTATATAAACTGGATAACCAAAAATTTTTTGTGACTTGTTATATTGTGATACTCATTGTGTTTCATTGGTCTGGAACCAAACCTGCAAAATGTATGTTGCATTTTTTTCACTACTTAGTTTTAATATAGTTTTTGGTGTAGTTGGATTTCAGCCTACCATCTTTCTCTTCTGTATTTTTTCCATTTTGTTCTTGGTTCGTTTTCTTTGTTTCCTTATTTATTGGGGAACAATTAGACTTTTATTTCCCATTTTATATATCTGTTACTGTGTGAAAAGTGAAAGTGTTAGCTGCTCAGTTGTGTCTGACTCTTAGTGACCCCATGGACTGTAGCCCACCAGGCTTCGTGTGTGGGATTCTCCAGGAAAGACTATTGGAGTGGGTGACCATTTTATTTGTTAATATTTTGTACTATTATATTTTGGCTTATATATTTCCTGTAAGAAGTATGTTAGCATTTTTATATTTCTTGGGTCCAGTGTTTCTTTTTTCTCTGTATTTAAGTTTTGGTTTCAGTGCTCTATTTATGCTACTATTTGAACATACTTATTTAGATAGTTTCAATATCTGAGGACTTTATGGTGTGGCCCTATTGATAGACTTATCCCTGACAATTGAGTTGCTTTTTTTTTTTTTTTCTTGGTGGGCTTTCTCTCTATGGTTTTGCTTGCACAGATAATTGTGTAGAATAATTTAGATAACAGGGTAAATAGTATTTACATAAAGGGCATAACTCTTTTCTGTTTGGGCTTCCCTTGCAGCTCAGCTGGAAAAGAATCCATGTGCAATGTGAGAGACCTGGGTTCAACCCCTGGGTTGGAAAGATCTGGAGAAGGGAAAGGCTAACCACTCCAGTATTCTGACCTGGAAAATTCCATGGACTGTATAGTCCATGGGGTTGCAAAGAGTTGGACACAGCTGAGCGACTTTCACTTTCTTTTTTGTTTTTGGTATTATGACACATCTTTGAGTCAATCTAAACAGTAGTCAATGTGTATTTGGGGTTTTGTTGGATCTATAGTTATCTTCAATTCAGCACAGATTTTTAACACATAGCAGACTGTTGTAATCTTGATTTTATTGATGGTCCTGGATTTTTCAGAGTTTTTCTCTAGGTTACAGCTCCAATAAATGCGGATCTTACATTCCTATTCAGTTCAGTTCAGTTCAGTCACGCAGTCATGCCCGACTTCTGTGATCCCATGAAGCACCACAGGCTTCCCTGTCCATCATCAACTCCTGGAGCTTACTCAAACTCGTGTCCATTGAGTCAATGATGCCATCCAACCATCTATTCCTCTGTCATCCCCTTCTCCTCCCATCTTCAATCTTTCCCAACATAAGGGTCTTTTTAAATGAATCACTTCTTTGCATCAGGTAGCCAAAGTATTGGAGTTTCAGCTTCAACATCAGTCCTTCCAATGAATATTCAGGACTGATTTCCTTTAGGATGGGCTGATTGGATCTCCTGGCAGTCCAAGGGACTCTCAAGAGTCTTCTCCAAACCAGTTCAAAAGCACCAATTCTTTGGTGCAAAAGTTTCTTTATAGTCCAACTCACATCCATACATGAATACTGGAAAAATTATAGCCTTGACTAGATGGACCTTTGTCAGCAAAGTAACATCTCTGCTTTTTAATATGCTGTCTAGGTTCATCAGTCCTTCCAATGAATATTCAGGACTGATTTCCTTTAGGATGGGCTGATTGGATCTCCTGGCAGTCCAAGGGACTCTCAAGAGTCTTCTCCAAACCAGTTCAAAAGCACCAATTCTTTGGTGCAAAAGTTTCTTTATAGTCCAACTCACATCCATACATGAATACTGGAAAAATTATAGCCTTGACTAGATGGACCTTTGTCAGCAAAGTAACATCTCTGCTTTTTAATATGCTGTCTAGGTTGGTCACAACATTTCTTCCAAGGAACAAACATCTTTTAATTTCATGGCTACAGTCACCATCTGCAGTGATTTTGTAGCTCCCCAAAACTAAAATCTGTCACTGTTTCCATTTTTTCCCAATCTATTTGCCGTGAAGTGATGGGACCAGATGCAATGATCTTAGTTTTCTGAATGTTGAGTTTCATCTTTGAAGTTAAATAAGCAGAATGATGATATGCAGCCTTGACATACTCCTTTCCCTGTTTGGAACCAGTCTGTTGTTCCATGTCTAGTTCAAAGATTCTGGTTGTTGTTTGTTTTCCACTTTCTTAGTGATCGACTTCTGTTGTTTATATTCTGTTTTAGGATTAAAATGTGGTCAGAGATGGGTTCTCTGCTCTTTTAGTTTAGCCTCCATCTTAGGCAGATGCTCAGTCCCTAAGCCTTAGCACTGGAGCTTTTTTAGTGTCTTGGCCAGTCTTTAACATGTAAGGAAACTGCCTTTTTTTCAATGATTGATCCTGGATGGACCAGATTTCTAGTTTGTGTCAGTGCAAGTTCCTGACAAATGGAGGTTTGCTTTCATCTCTCATATACAGACAACTTCTGTTGAACTCTTCCCTCAGTGGCAGTTGCTTTTGCCTGGGACCAGGGTCAGGAGAGGGTCTCCTTGCCTTTAAGAGATTGGCAATTCTTGCCAAAAGGCAATACATCTTTGCCTATATTTGCAGAGCATGAGAGTTTCCTGACTCTCCATGGATAGTTAAGGTTTTTGTTTCACATTTGAGGAGGGTCTGGGTAGTGCTCGGTTCTATCTGAAGAAGATCCCTTTCAAATCTCCTGCTTCATTCTCAGTCTTCTATTAAGTACCCAGTTGAGTCCTGTGGAGCACAGCTTGTGGTTGAGTATGTGTTTTCAGGATCTCAGGGATTTTAAGTTGTAATGCTAGCTAGCATTTAGCCTTTATGAAATTTTAAAGATTGTAGCTAATTTCTTCTTACCCAGTTTCTCAGTCACTGCCTCTTCCTCCTATGTTCTTCCCATTTTCTATCAAAAGAGAAGATGTGATATCCATCTCCATCACAGGGAGTCATCACAAATTTGACTTTGTTTCACCTGGTTGATGTGCAGTATTTACACTCTGTTGTACTAAAAAAAAGGTATACTTTCATTAATTATCCAATTTGTGCTTGTTAGAGCAGGAATGATGTTCTCCTGTGGCTTTCTACAGTGATAGTTAAACCTCTCTTTCTACATTTCTAAGTTCACTTATCACATAACAACTTTTTATATATTGATTTTTGTTTGTAATCTCTATTCTGGTATATTCTACTTATTTATTCTTATCACTGATACACGAGGCTCATATTCTAGATTATTTGCTGATAAGGACAATTTCTACATATCTTGACTTATTACTCTCTGACATTTATTTGTTCTTTCATATGAATTTTAGATTTGTCAAATTCAGAAACAAATAAAAAACCTTACTGGGATGTTTATTGGACTTATATTACATTTATTGATTAATTTATGAATGATAAAATTTCATCTAAAAAGTTTTTATCACTTCTCCCTGTTGATGCCTCTTAAAAATGCTTTCTACATAATTTCCTCATTTGAAAAAAAAAAAAACTTACATATTTTATCACTAGATACTTCATAGATTTTGCTCATCTAAACTCTTAACACTTTGATTTCTATCCCTTGGAACTTAGAACTTCAGCTGTCACTTACCACTTTTTCTAGATTATATTGAACTTTCTTTCCTTTGATCACAACTATGGATTTATAGTCTTATAAAAATTAGTAAAACTCAAGTTTCCTATTGTTTACATAAAAGTAATTTCTCATAGTCATCTTTCCCATAAGATGATCTGAGAAATAAGGAGGAACAGCTCTTTCACTCCTTTATGTATGCTTACAGCATTTTTCAGATGCATTCCACTGACATAGCAAGACAGACAAATAGTTAATATACAGAAAAACATATTTTTCTGCACTGGTATTTATACTTAGTTCAGTTCAGTTGCTCAGCCATGTCCAACTCTTTGGGATCCCATGAATCACAGCATACCAGGCCTCTCTGTCCATCACCAACTCCCAGAGTTTACCAAAACACATATCCATCGAATCAGTGAGGTCCATCCAGCCATCTCATCCTCTGTCGTTCCCAAATCCCTCCCAGCATCAGAGTCTTTTCCACTGAGTCAACTCTTCGCATGAGGTGGCCAAAGTAATGGAGATTCAGCTTTGGCATCATTTCCTCCAAAGAAATCCCAGGGCTGATCTCCTTCAGAATGGACTGGTTGGATCTCTGTGCAATCTAAGGGACTCTCAAGAGTCTTCCTCAACACCACAGTTCAAAAGCATCAATTCTTCAGTGCTCAGCTTTCTTCACAGTCTAACTCTCATATCCATACATGACCACCGTAAAAACCATAGCCTTGACTAGATGGACCTTTGTTGGCAAAGTAATGTCTCTGCTTTTGAATATGTTATCTAGGTTGGTCATCACTTTCCTTCCAAGGAGTAAGCGTCTTTTAATTTCGTGGCTGCAATCACCATCTGCAGTGATTTTGGAAGCCCCCAAAATAAAGTCTGACACTGTCTCCACTGTTTCCCATCTATTTCTCATGAACTAACCCCCTAAAAAGATGTCATTTTCTTTATAGGGGACTGGAATGCAAAAATAGGAAGTCAAGAAACACCTGGAGTAACAGGCAAATTTGGCCTTGCAGTATGGAATGAAGCACGGCAAAAGCTAATAGAGTTTTGCCAAGAGAATGCACTGGTCATAGCAAACACCTTCTTCCAACAAACCAGAGAAGACTCTCTACATGAACATCACCAGATGGTCAACACCGAAATCAGGTTGATTATATTCTTTGCAGCCAAAGATGGAGAAGTTCTATAGAGTCAGCAAAACAAGAACGGGAGCTGACTGTAGCTCAGATCATGAACTCCTTATTGACAAATTCAAATTTAAATTGAAGAAAGCAGGGAAAACCACTAGACCATTCAGGTAAGACCTAAAACAAATCCCTTATGATTATACAGTGGAAGTGAGAAATAGATTTAAGGGACTAGATCTGATAGACAGCGTGCCTGATGAACTATGGATGGAGGTTCATGACATTGTACAGATGACAGGGATCAAGACCATTTCCATGGAAAAGAAATGCAAAAAAGCAAAATGGCTGTCTGGAGGCCTTACAAATAGCTGTGAAAAGAAGAGAAGTGAAAGACAAAGGAGAAAAGGAAAGATATAAGCATCTGAATGCAGAGTTCCAAAGAATAGCAAGGAGAGATAAGAAAGCCTTCCTCAGCGATCAATGCAAAGAAATAGAGGAAGACAACAGAATGGGAAAGACTAAAAATTTCTTCAAGAAAATTAGAGATACCAATGGAACATTTCGTGCAAAGATGTTATCCTGGACTAAAATAATCTTGATTAATTATACATTTGAACTAAAAACATATCTGGGACCTATATAATTGTTTGACTTTTTCATGTTTATTTTCCTCTAGTACAGATGCTCTTGTCTGGCATACTTTTTTATTTCATTCTTCATAATTTGCTAATCACAAAAACAGATTTAAGAAATATCCCATAAAGATAATACCGATACCTTCTTAATGAAATGCACAAGAATAAAGTAAACTTTAACATCAAATAAAGAAGAAATTTCCTAAATACTTTAATAAGTACTTTATTTTGATTTTAGTTGATTTTTTTATCAATTTCACTGTTGAAAAGTTGAGGGGGGAGCACTTTTCAAAAAAAGGAGTTGTTAGATGAATTAATGCACTTAAACACAGTTTATAATTTCCAAACAATATATAATAGCTATTTTAGAAGCTGTTATAAGCTTCTATGAAAACAGTATAACCATGCTTTATTTATTTTTCTCATGTGTATATGCTGAGAGTTCTGTATTCATGTTCTATCATTTATAATAAGGTATATTTAAGAAAGGGTTTCCTGTGTGACTCACATGGTACAGAATCTGCCTGCAATGCAGGAGACCAGTGTTTGATCCCTGAGCAAGAAGACCTCCTGGAGGAGGAAATGGTAACCCACTCCAGTGTTCTTGCATGGAGAGTTCCAAGGACAGAGGAGCCTGCTGGGTTATATAGTCCACAGGGTCATGAAGAGTCAGAGATGACTGAGTGACTAACACACACATCTTTAAGAAAAATAGGAAAAACTGTATCTATAGAATGATATTTAAATGGCCATATTTGTAAAATATATGCCAAAAATTTTCAGAAAATAGGAAACATAACTGAACATGTAGTCACATGTGTTTTTGTTTGAAAAAATATTTGTAACTGAATTATTAATGTCTTCTATTCTATAGTATATTTTATATGAATTACTGATAAGTGGTGGTGAATATTAAGGTAAGGAAAAATAAACCAGTGAAAAATACTTTTTTAGTTCCTAATTGTAGATTTAATCTGAAACAAAATTTTTTTGAAAGGCAATCCTCCATTAAAAACAAATCTACTAATAAGTTTTGTAAATAAGCAAATGAAATAGAAGTGATGTATCTAACTGTAAAACCAGAAAAATATTGAATCCTTGACTATTCTGTCTTTTGTGCCTGCCATAGGCAGGGGTACTAAGTTCACTAACGTCTAGGAGCAAGTCAATTCCTTGTAATTTTTTTCTTTAAAATGATCAGTATTAATGCATTTCTTTTTTGTTATATAGTTATATTTTGCATCGACCTTTAAGCCACCAGAAAAAAAAAATCCCATAGTAATATATATTGCATTTAAGGGATAAAAAAATAGTAGAAATCTTTGCCTAACTGTAATAATTCTTAAATAAAATGTGTCTTGCTCATATGCATATATAAAAAGTTGTTAGTTTTAACATTCTATAAAGTACCATATTTTAAAAACAATCTTCTCCCTGTAGGTATTCACATCTAATAAGCTGTCATTTCTTGGCAAAGGTTGTGTCAATTGAAATACTAGATATCTTAGCATTTTATCTTCAAATAAGTAAACAAAATTTTTTTGAAAGGCAATCCTCCATTAAAAACAAATCTACTAATAAGTTTTGTAAATAAGCAAATGAAATAGAAGTGATGTATCTAACTGTAAAACCAGAAAAATATTGAATCCTTGACTATTCTGTCTTTTGTGCCTGCCATAGGCAGGGGTACTAAGTTCACTAACGTCTAGGAGCAAGTCAATTCCTTGTAATTTTTTTCTTTAAAATGATCAGTATTAATGCATTTCTTTTTTGTTATATAGTTATATTTTGCATCGACCTTTAAGCCACCAGAAAAAAAAAATCCCATAGTAATATATATTGCATTTAAGGGATAAAAAAATAGTAGAAATCTTTGCCTAACTGTAATAATTCTTAAATAAAATGTGTCTTGCTCATATGCATATATAAAAAGTTGTTAGTTTTAACATTCTATAAAGTACCATATTTTAAAAACAATCTTCTCCCTGTAGGTATTCACATCTAATAAGCTGTCATTTCTTGGCAAAGGTTGTGTCAATTGAAATACTAGATATCTTAGCATTTTATCTTCAAATAAGAATCACTGGATGTGTTCCTGTGCAGATATAGGATAGCCAATATATTCATTTTCTAATAGCCCTCATGACTCAATGTTTTCCTGAAATCTATCCTACAACACAACATTTTTTTACTAAAGCTATTCAATCAAAGTCATCACCACCCCATATTCACTTCATTCTAATCAAACATCGCCAATCCTTTCTTGGCTAAATTATGTGTAACGTTTGGTCTGATCAGCAAACATCTTTATCTTTTTTCTTTATTCCCAAGAAGTTCTCATTTCCATATTTTCTGTAAATGTAAGCATTCAATGTGTTTCTAGTTTCAGAACCATTTTATTTCAAATTCCTACTCTAGGCTACATTATACAGTCTCATTTTAAGTGACAGTGACTTAAACCTATATTCACATTTCAAAATCTGTCTTTCTAGCTAAAAACCTAAATTTATATTTAATTGCTATAATTTCTTTAAGATGGATTAGCAACTTCTCATTGATAAACTATAGAAATACGAATATAATACATTCTTCAGTAAACCTGATCATCCTTCTCATAGTCCCTTTACAGTATCACTATTATTCAAGTTACTAAGTATAGAACCATTGGCTATAGGGCTTGCATGTGCTTAATCGTATCTGATTCTTTGAGACCCCATGGCTTGTAGCCCTCAAGGCTCCTCTCATACATTAAATTTTCCAGCCAAGAATACTGGGGAGTTATTGTTTTCCTGCTGCAAGTGATCTTCTCCACCCAGGGACTGAACTGTTATCTCTTTGTCTCCTACATTAGCAGGCAGATTCTTGACCATTGGCACCACCTGGGAAGCCATTGGAGGCAGTGTCAATGTCTTTCCCATGCTAGATTTATGTTTGTTTCTAACTTTTTAATGTCTTATTTTGAAACTGTAAACTTTTTAAGGAATAAGTATCAAATTATAAACAATATAAATAGTAAATATTGTAAATTTTAAAATAACTTGCATCTAATATATAGCCCACTTGCGCTAAATCAAAGAAGAAACCTCCATTGACACTTCCAAATGCACATAGTTAGTGGCTGTGAGGCCTGTAGTCCTCCTCCACTGAACCTTTGAGGTTAGTAAACCTGTGGTAGAGAAAAGAACTACACATGGATTACAGTGAATAATTAACAGTTTGATGCTCTCATATCCTCAGAAACCTACCATACCACTAAGATTTCCTCATTATGTTTTAGTTAGGGAGCACTATGGCAAATTATGGATATATAGTGTTTTTCATACATTGGGTACTATGTCTAAGATAATGCCTTAGAAACAAATTTTACTGAGATTGCAAGAGTTTTCAGTGTGAAGAAGAGTAAATAGGGTATATTATTAATCTTGATCACACTTCTTTCCTGATATTAATTTTATGTCTTCAAGACACTCTAAGCAAATAAATGATATGAAATTATAGTGTTAAGAATTTCACATATCCATTTTTCTGAGTATTTCACATAAGTTTTATGTGGTTCTAAACTAAGAAATGGATGCTTTTGAACTGTGGTGTTGGAGAAGACTCTTGAGAGTCCCTTGGACTGCAAGGAGATCCAACCAGTCCATTCTGAAGGAGATCAGCCCTGGGATTTCTTTGGAAGAAATTATGCTAAAGCTGAAACTCCAGTACTTTGGTCACCTCATGCGAAGACTTGACTCATTGGAAAAGTCTTTGATGCTGGGAGGGATTGGGGGCAGGAGGAGAAGGAGATGACAGAGGATGAGATGGCTGGATGGAATCACTGACTCAATGGACGAGTCTGAATGAATTCCGGGAGTTGGTGATGGATAGGGAGTCTTGGCATCCTGTGATTCATGGGGTCGCAAAGAGTTGGACACTACTGAGTGACTGAACTGAACTGAACTAAAACTAAGAAAATGGGCTTAACAACTAGGCATAAGCCTTCCAGAAATTTTATCCAATATCTAAATTATTAGTATGTAACCTAGACATAGTATTAAAAAGCAGAGACATCACTTTGACAACAAAGGTCCATATAGTCAAAACTATCTCTGGTTTTTTCAGTAGTTATAAATGGATGTGAGAATGAGTCCATAAAGAGGGCTGAGCACCAAAGAACTGATGCTTTCAAACTGTGGTCTTGGGGAATACTCTTGAGAGTCCCTTGATCTGCAAGGAGATCAAACCAGTCAATCTCAAAGGAAATCAGCCCTGAATATTCATAGGAAGGACTGTTGAAGCTGAAGCTCCAGCACTTTGGCTACCTGATGTGAAGAGCTGACTCATTGGAAAAGACCCTGATGCTGGGAAAGATTGAAGGCAAAAAGAGAAGAGGGTGGCAGAGAATGTGGTGGTTAGAAAGCATCACTAACACAATGGACATGAATTTAAGCAAACTCCAGGAGATAGTGAATGATAGAGGAACCTGAAGTGCTGCAGTCCATGGGGTCACAAAGAGTTGGATACAATTCAGTTCAGTTCAGTTCAGTCGCTCAGTCATGTCTGACTATTTGCGACTGAATAACAGCTATAGCAATCAAAGGTAATGCTGGGATTAAGATGTGAAAATAAAAACATTTAATTATCTAACAGATAGTATACATCAGAATCATCTGGTGTTATTATTATATTATCATTGTTCATTTCATTTGCTTTCTTTAAATAGAAATCATTGGCTTTAAAGTTTCTGAATCCTTAAATATCTTTGTAAACCCTGCCAGATGAAAATCTTGAGTGAGTACAGGATTTTTTAATTAATGTAAACTTCCTTTTCTATGTAATATATATTATTCCTTAAATATCCATTAGCAGTTGAGAAGCACAGTTCTGTTCAGTTGCCCAGTCGTGTCCGACTCTTTGAGACTCCACGAATCGCAGCATGCCAGGCCTCCCTGTCCATCACCTACTCCTGGAGTTCACTTAGATTCATGTCCATCGAGTCAGTGATGCCATCTGCTTGCTTAATTCTTTTTCTTTAACCTATATTTTATTTGTACCATTTCCTAGTTTTGATTTGTCTTCCTTAGTTTCTTTAAATAGTTGTTATTCATTTATATAACAGCTTATACTTTTTTAAAGTTTTTATTTGCTTCTTGACCTAATCCTCTCATTTTTACAGATTTTGAGGGCTTACAAATTTGCAGGATGTTGGATTAAGACGTTTAGGTAGTTAGATGTTAGTTAGTTAGATGTTAGGCTGAGGAGAATGTGTCCAATGCCAAGAAAGGCTGAGGAATTTTTCCTGTTCTTAATTTTCTCTAAGATCCTTCAAGGAAGAGGTACTTCTTTTATAATGAGTAAGATAAGCTACAATTCAGGTCATTTTTTGTAATCTTATGTAAAGACCATAATCCATGACAGGATGATAAGGATGATATTCTGAAATTCAATGGTTTTTATTGTTGCTATAATTTTCTCCATAGGATTCTAATCTATTTTAGATAATACATCTCAAGTGTTCCAGCCACCAGACAACTAATTTTTACTTAATTACTATTGACTTACAAACAGAAGACCGGGGAAGGCAATGGCACCCCACCCCAGTACTCTTGCTTGGAAAATCCAATGGACGGAGGAGCCTGGTGGGCTGCAGTCCATGGGGTCGCTAACAGTCGGACAGACTGAGCGACTTCACTTTCACTTTTCTCTTTCATGCATTGGAGAAGGAAATGGCAACCCACTCCAGTATTCTTGCCTGGAGAATCCCAGGGATGGGGGAGCCTGGTGGGCTGCCGTCTATGGGGTCACACAGAGTCGGACACGACTGAAGTGACTTAGCAGCAGCAGCACAAACAGAAGACAAATGATTCAAATGTTAAATGATTTTTTAGAATACAGGTTAACCCAAGACAGTGGACATCTATTTATGAGAAATGTTCCGTGAAAGATAAAATGTTACAATTTATGTTCATCTTAACAAAACTGCAATTAGTAATTAGCCACTTTGATTTAAGAACATTTTCTGTTTTACTTTATGAGTACTTATTTTCTACTAGGCTTCCCTGGTGGCTCAGATGGTAGAGAATCTGCCTACAATGTGGGAGACCTGCGTTCGATCCCTTGGTTGGGAAGAGCCCTGAGAGGAGGGCATGCCAACCCACTCCAGTATTCTTGCCTGGAGAATCCACACAGACAGAGGAGCCTGGCTGACTGCAGTACATAGGATCGCAAAGAACTGGACCCACCTGTGTGACTAAGCATGCACACACACGTATAAGGATCTTAGAACTCTTAGTAAATTTTGAACAAAGGCCCACACCATTTTCATTTTCGCTGAGCCTTAAAAATTATGTAGTATGCCCTAGTTCTACTTATGGTATATTTTAAAGACATGTATTTATTATTTAGGAAAGCATTCATATATAGAAAACCTATATGGAAAAGGAGGTAATGATTAAGACACAGTTATCTTCTGATTCATGTCTTATAATTATGATTTTCTTAGAATTTTCAATGAGAATTGTGTTCATACCTGTGAGGGACAGACAAGAATGCAAGTAGGGAATGGTACACAATGAGTTTCAAAACTACTGATAATATTCTATTTCTCTAGCTGAGTACACAGATTTTTTTGGTTTTGATTATAAAATGTATGAGATATATGTATGTTTACATACATGTGATTTTTTTCCACCCAATACAAAATTAAAACTACAAGTATAAATAATACATTTGACTAGAAATAGTTAAATGCAAGGCAAAATATAAAAGACAAATTGCAAAAATATAATTAGAATGTACATACAAAAGATAATTATATTACCATATGAACAAATATTGTATGAGGAAAAAGAGCCTTCTGAATGAAAAATGGATAGGATATAAGTAGATCATTTCAAGAGGAGAACTATAATTGAACAAGATACAGACATACACTATTATAAATTATCAGTGATATAAATTTAAATAATAGGATTCTATATTTTGCCTATCTAATGAAAAATTTCTCTTTAAATAAATATTTGATATTTGTAAAAGTGCAAGAGATGCACACTCTTATGTGATATCTTTGTAATTTTACATACATGTGATTTTTTTCCACCCAATACAAAATTAAAACTACAAGTATAAATAATACATTTGACAAGAAATAGTTAAATGCAAGGCAAAATATAAAAGACAAATTGCAAAATATAATTAGAATGTACATACAAAAGATAATTATATTACCATATGAACAAATATTGTATGAGGAAAAAGAGCCTTCTGAATGAAAAATGGATAGGATATAAGTAGATCATTTCAAGAGGAGAACTATAATTGAACAAGATACAGACATACACTATTATAAATTATCAGTGATATAAATTTAAATAATAGGATTCTATATTTTGCCTATCTAATGAAAAATTTCTCTTTAAATAAATATTTGATATTTGTAAAAGTGCAAGAGATGCACACTCTTATGTGATATCTTTGTAAATTTGCAGTCTTTTTAAAGGCCTTTTTCAGAGGCTAGCAATAGGTGTCACAACTGTTAAAATATGATCATAGTTTGATCATCTAGAAATATATGTTTTCAAAAATAATTCTAGTTGTGTGTGAAGATTTTTTAATGAAATTTCTTATTTCTTTATATAAAAATGAACATTTCTTAATTGCCTAATAATAATAGGATACAGGCTAAATAAATTGATTCAGTAATGCCTATATGTGACATAAGCAACTAGTAATATTTTATTTTATATAAAAATGGTAAATTGAGAATCAATGCATAAAATTACCAGTGGCTGATTTCTCAGGGGAAAACTAGATAAAGATATTATTTGGTTTTCAGTGCGTTCATATAATTTTAAGATTTTTCAACAATGAACAGATATGGTTCTTATAAAATATGTATTTTCCACATAGCGTATCAAAGTACTGTGATTTTTTCTTGCTTTTTTTCAAAGCAAGTCTTTATTGTTTGAAACTTATGGAAATATTTCAGAGACTTCTTTAATGACTTTGAAATGTTTTCAGTTTTCTCATTTCATAGTTTCTAGAGGCTCATGTACGTTGAAGGGTTTCTTCTTCCTACTGGTCAAATGAAACATCCTATTTGTTTTATATTTCAAATCACTGATAAGAAGTAGAGCATCTGCCCATTCTATATATATTAGGAAGCATAAAATCCAAATAATTAGAGAATACATAGAATCATTAAATTACTTATTACATCCTTTAAGATGACACTGTTAACCAAGTGTGAAGAGAAGAAATAATTATTTTTATTTGCCAATTAGGAAGAAAAAAATCCAATTATGCCAATATAAACATGACTCCGTTTCTTCTCTAAAATTCTATAGAGAGTGAAGGATATCAGATTTATAGATTATATATATATATGTCTTAGTTTATGGCAATCTATAACAGGGAGTTGTAGATTTGGAATTCTGAAAAGGTATTTACAGGTGTCAGAACCAAAACAATATTTAATTCTCTTATATGTGTTAATTGCTCAGTCATGTTCAACTCTTTACAACCCCATGGACTGTAGCCCACCAGGCTCCTCTGTCCACGGAATTCTCCAGGTAAGAATACTGGAGTGGGTTGCCATTTCCTTCTCCAAGGTATCTCCCAACCCAGGAATTGAATCTGGGTCTCCTGAATTACAGACAAATTCTTTACCATCAAAACCACAAGAGAAGCTGAATTCTCTTATTTTTCTCTTTCTCTCACTCTCTCCGATAAAATTAGGATTTCTGGAGTCCTTTATTTACATCTTAAGGCAGATAGATATGTAAGTAGCTATAAAAATAGATGGATATTGAAATATAGAATACTTCATTCCCATGTCACATATAGTTTATATGTATATTTTAAATTAATTCTCTTATTTAAAGATATTTGTCCTGTATGGTGTCTTTATATTGTTTTGTTGATTCATGTCCCCACTGAAATGTCAACAAACTATCTACCTACAAATAGATATTATCACTGCATTAAAATGTATTTAAAGTATTGTTCCATACCAACTGGAGAAAATATTATAATAGATATTTGGCTACATTGAGAACAGTAAAATCCATGATAGTGAGTCATATATTTTTATTTTTTGACATGTATTGAACCCTACTCTTAGTAGAGAATATACAGTGTATCTTTCAGGAGCCCTGGCACAGTAGTCCTTTGCTTGAGATGGTCAGCACTCAGAAGCTGACATTCTATAAAGCAACAATCAAACAGTGCCAGATTGTGTATTGCCCTAATAAGTATATGGCCTTTGAACAAACTGACAGTTTAACTGAAAGGCCTGAAAGTTTGATTCACTGTTGACTGTGTTTTAGTCAGTGGGAGCCTGTTAGGGGGAAAAGTGCCACAATTCAAAAGCAATCTGTTTTCACCCTTAATGACCTTTAAAGAGGTTTGTGCACTTGAAGCATTTTAGAGTTTCTCCATATTCCATCTGTGCTCTCTTTGTTTGACTGACTTATTTCTTCAAGTATCAGGCATGTTCTTCTGACTAATACATCCATTTTTACTCTTAACCAATTGAGTTTGAATTATATCTGTATTTGCCTAGATATGAGATTTTCTTCAATTTAAGTCTGAATTTGGCAATAAGGAGTTCATGATATGAGCCACAGTCATCTCCCAGTCTTGTTTTTGCTGACTGTATGGAGTTTCTCCATCTTTGGCTGCAAAGAATATAATCAGTCTGATTTCAGTGTTGACCATCTGGCGATGTCCATGTGGAGAGTCTTCTCTTGTGTTGTTGGAAAAGGGTGTTTGGTATGACCAGTACTTTTTCTTGGCAAAACTCTATTAACCTTTGCCCTGCTTCATTCCCTACTCTAAGGCTAAATTTGCCTGTTACTCCAGGTTTCTCTTGACTTCCTCCTTTTGCATTCCAGCCTCCTAAAATGAAAGGACATCTTTTTTTGGTGTTACTTCATGGGAAATAGATGGGAAAACAGTGGAAACAGTGTCAGACTTTATTTTGTGTGTGTGCTCCGAAATCACTGCAGATGATGATTGCAGCCATGAAATTAAAAGACGCTTACTTCTTGGAAGGAAAGTTATGACCAACCTAGATAGCATATTAAAATGCAGAGACATTACTTTGCCAACAAAGGTACTCTAGTCAAGACTATGGTTTTTCCAGTGGTCATGTATGGACGTGAGAGTTGAACTGTGAAGAAAGCTGAGCACTGAAGAATTTATGCTTTTGAACTGTGGTGTTAGAGAAGACACTTGAGAGAGTCCCTTGGATTGCAAGGAGATCCAACCAGTCCATCCTAAAAGAGATCAGTCCTGAGTGTTCATTGGAAGGACTGATAGTGAAGTTGAAACTCCAGTACTTTGGCCACCTCATGTGAAGAGTTGACTCATTGGAAAAGACNGTGGTGTTAGAGAAGACACTTGAGAGAGTCCCTTGGATTGCAAGGAGATCCAACCAGTCCATCCTAAAAGAGATCAGTCCTGAGTGTTCATTGGAAGGACTGATAATGAAGTTGAAACTCCAGTACTTTGGCCACCTCATGTGAAGAGCTGACTCATTGGAAAAGACCCTAATGCTGGGAGGGACTGGGGACAGGAGGAGAAGGGATGGCAGAGGATGAGATGGTCGTATGGCATCACAGACTCAATGGACATGAGTTTTGGTAAACCCCAGGAGTTGGTGATGGATAGGGCCTGGTGTGCTGCAGTTCATGGGGTTGCAAAGAGTAGGACACGACTGAGTGACTGAACTGAACTGAAATGATGAGATTTTCTATATGTATACTGATTAGGCAGAACTGTGTTCAAGAACCCAGAGTAAGACTTATAAAACTGGGGAATAAAAATATGGCAATTAATGGATACATTTATATTTTTCTTTTAAAATTTTATTTATTACAAGTATTTATATGCATTTAGGTTGCTTCCCTGGATGTCCAGTGGTTAAGGATTTGCACTCCAATGAAGTATGTGGGTTCAGTCTTAGATCGGGGAACTAAGATCCAATGTGCTGCTGGGCAACTATGGCCATGTGCCAAAATGGAAGTTCCTGCATGCTGAAACACACAGTTAAAGAAATATATTCATATTTTTAAAAGTATTGAAATACATTTTTATACAAATTTAAGTCCTGTAATAAAGTCCTAACAGGTGTCCAGTTTTTCTTTGAGCTGTAATACTAGCGATAGTATCCTAACGAGCATTGGTAAATGTCATTCCCAGGCCAGAATTTACTGTATTGATTTTGGCTAGTCTTTTGGTGTTAAGGTGAGTATAACTTTCATTCTTTTAAATCCCACATGTCCTTATTTAATTGGACTCAATGGACACGAGTTTTGGTAAACCCCAGGAGTTGGTGATGGATAGGGAGGCCTGGCGTGCTGCAGTTCATGGGGTTGCAAAGAGTAGGGCACGATTGAGTGACTGAACTGAACTGAAATGATGAGATTTTCTATATGTATACTGATTAGGCAGAGCTGTGTTCAAGAACCCAGAGTAAGACTTATAAAACTGGGGAATAAAAATATGGCAATTAATGGATACATTTATATTTTTCTTTTAAAATTTTATTTATTACAAGTATTTATATGCATTTAGGTTGCTTCCCTGGATGTCCAGTGGTTAAGGATTTGCACTCCAATGAAGTATGTGGGTTCAGTCTTAGATCGGGGAACTAAGATCCAATGTGCTGCTGGGCAACTATGGCCATGTGCCAAAATGGAAGTTCCTGCATGCTGAAACACACAGTTAAAGAAATATATTCATATTTTTAAAAGTATTGAAATACATTTTTATACAAATTTAAGTCCTGTAATAAAGTCCTAACAGGTGTCCAGTTTTTCTTTGAGCTGTAATACTAGCGATAGTATCCTAACGAGCATTGGTAAATGTCATTCCCAGGCCAGAATTTACTGTATTGATTTTGGCTAGTCTTTTGGTGTTAAGGTGAGTATAACTTTCATTCTTTTAAATCCCACATGTCCTTATTTAATCTACTGTGATGTTTAAGCTAGAATTAGTTTGTTTAATGAACTCTCAAAATGCCTAACACATGCAATCTCATTTTAAATTTGGGGATAAACGTTGTTGGTGATGTGAACAAAATATAAAAATATGTTCAAGTAAATGTGTCATGAACAATATTGATTCAATTTTTGGTTCACCTTCTGGAATATTAATCAGTCCTGACAATAAAAATAAGTTGTTCCTTTACCTGGGAAGCCTATATAGAGTCTTTCTAAATAAGGGCTTTTAAATAAAGCAACATGCTCATGAGAATATTTTGTACCCTGGAATATACTTCCTACACTATTTAGCTGTAGTTCACTAGTGCCTAAAGGAAATCTGTCAAAGATGAACAACTTAAACAGAGATAAATCAATTTGAATGAAGCCAATTATAAGACATGAGTTAATTCATTTAAGGTATTTTTTTCCCTCATCTATGAGTATACTAGATTTCTAAATATGATCCAAAGATAGGTTGACCATGAGTCAAGGTTTGCTTGGGGGCAACCCTGTGTTCAGCTTGTTGTCTCAGTTTAATTATTATTTGTGTTTCCTTTTCTCTCAAACATTTTTCTGTATGATTGATAAATCACATTGGCACCCTAGCTATGTGCAATGGAGAATAGCAGAAATGAAAGGAGTGACATATCAGCCAAAATATAGCAGAGAGACTGGAAAATGGAAGGATAAGGGACATGTCTGGGAATAGATAATGTGCTTTCACAGATCTACCTGGAACAAAATTCCTTTGTGAATGATAATTGGTAAATATGTGGTACAAATTGACCTTTGGAATAAAGAATGGCAATATGTATTACCATTTTTGTTGTTCAGTTGCTAACTTGTGTCTGACTCTTTGCTACCCAATAAACTGCAGCATGCTAGGCTTCCCCATCCTTTACTCTCTCCCTGAGTTTGCTCAAACTCATGTCCATTGAGTCAGTGAGGCTATCCAACCATCTCATCCTCTGCCACCCCCTTTTCCTCCTGCCCTGAATCTTTCCCATTATCAGGGTCTTTTCCGAAGAGTTGGCTCTTCACATCAGGTTGCCAAAGTATTGGAGCTTCAGTTTCAGCACCAGACCTTCCAAAGAATACTCAGGGTGATTTCCTTTAGGATTGACTGGTTTGATCTCCTTGCTGTCCAAGGAACTCTCACAAATACCTTTAAAAAATAAAAAGGAAATAAGTCAGATTTCTTTAAGCCATTATTCCTTGAATGTTTTATGGCCATCAAATATTTTTATGTAAATCTATCAATATCTAAAATAAATAATATTCTGTAAATGGGATTATCATATACTTTATTTTCTAAAATTGGAAACTCCTGAAAGTGAGAGAGGACAGTATCATTTTAAATAATTAAACTGGAAAAAGTGTGTAAATGGGCATTATTCTGGGTAAGCCAGAACTGTCTGATGTAATCTTGGAATCAAGATCACCCTACACTTTGGGGCTTCTCAGGTGGCGCCAGTGGTAAAGAACCCCCCTGCCAATGCAGAAGACATAAGAGACACAGGTTCAATCCCTGGGTCAGGGAGATTCCCTGGAAAGGGTCATGACAACCCACTCCAGTATTCTTGCCTGGAGAATCCTCATGGACAAAGGAGTCTGATGGGCTGCAGTCCATAGGGTCTCAAAGAGTCAGACAGCACTGAAGCCACTTAACATACACACATTGTCCACATAAATCACAGACTTTTGAATCTTTTAATAATTACTATAAATATTGAATGTAATTCCTAAACCAATAACTAAACTCTACAATAAAAGTTAAGTAGCATGTATATACTTGATTCCCCCCAGTAGCATGTGATATTGTAGAGAGAAGAGATTGGGATCACCATTCCTGTTGTGTAGTGCTAGAAAAATGGGAGAGCTAAAAGTCTTAAGGCATTTCTTTTTTTTGAGCAAATCTAGACAATGTCACTTGGGGAAGACAAACAATAATAGTTAAATAAAATAGAACAGTATTCAGAAATATTCTAATGCCATATGAAATACGAGTAATCCTTGAAGTAGAAAAGGAAGTTTCAGATAATGAAAATTAATTCAGGAACTTTAAAAGTAGCATGCTACTTATCCTCAGATGTAACTAAATTTCACATTCTGGATATTGATGTGTAACAAGTAATGGGTTGGCCAAAAAGTTCATTTGAGTTTTTCTATGTGATATTATGGAAAAACCCAAATGAACTTTTTTATCAACCCAATATATGTTTATACACTTAATGATCATTTATTAAAGTAGATAAACAACAATTTTATTATATAAAGCATCACAAAATGTATAAATTTCCTAAATGTCTAACATGCTTAAAATATTCATGAAGGGATTTGAAGGTGAACAGCTAAGATAACTATGAAAATTCAGAGGCAAGTGAAGAAAACAGGAGGAAGGAAAACTCTTACTCACACTTAAAGGAATTACAGAATGAAGGAATTCAAAATAATTTTATTATTGATTTAATTAAACATGTGATGGATTTTAAAGGAGACTTACCAGTAGGTTATCTTTTATTGGTTCCTTTAGTTTTTTCCTTACCTGACTTTTTACTGTAGGTGACAGATGTTAGTGGGCAATTACCCTCCTAGCTTACTATTGGGTTCTTCCAAGGGAAATTCTTTCTTGAGATTAGAAGAAGGAATAAGTAAGGTTAGGGTCTTTATTTTCCTATTAACATTCATGTCATGTCACTTAAACTGGATGGATGCATTGCCTAAACATATATACACCTTTCAAAGTAGCCTTATTTTCTCCTTTATTTTAATAGCTATAACTCCCTCTCCCACTCGGTCTAGAAGTGAGAACTAGCATTCAGTAGCCAAAGTGACTGCATTATCCCTATATTCACCTATACTTCTGTAAATAGTCCATTTATTAAACATTTTGTGAATTTTCTTAATTGGAATGTGCCATCCATTTGCTATTTAGACCTTGTCCAATTCTAGAACAATAATAAAACAAGTACTCAGTTTCTTTCACTGTCCTGTATATTTTTCCTGGGAAAATCTGTTTAATTTATACTCATTTTTCCCCTTCCATTCTTCAGGTTAAGTTTTTGACTAGTAGAATGTGATCAAATCTTTGTGTTGATGTGCTATATCAAGTCTTTAGACTTAGTGACCTGGCTCAGAAAGAAGCATGACATAAATAGCATTTTGGCAGTTTCCTATCTCAACCAAAATTCATCTGCATTTTAGAGCAACGATCCTTCAGTTTATAGAAAAATGTCATGTTTTCTGACAGAAACCTTTCAGCATATTAGTGTAAAAAGTTATGTGTGTATATTAAAACATCCAAATTTTTGTTTTGGAATTATTTGTAGTATATATTTAACTGTCCAACCTCTCCTATAATATAAAAGACAGATTTTATGTGTAATTTGCTTTTATCAAACAGATGAACTGTTCTTCCCTTACTACTATTTTTTATAAAAAACAAAAATCAAAAAAAAAACAGTGAGCTAATGGCATGTTGGATATTTAGACTTTTAGTAGATATGCGGATGATGCTTGTTTAATTTAGCAAGGCGTTTATCGTCTATACACAGGAGCTATCTGCCTTCACATTTAAAATTAATATAAGATTATAGCTTTATTTTAAATTCTCAGTTACACAGCATTAGAAAGTAGTGAATGAGATGAATTTTGAAAAATATGAGAAATTTTGAAAAAGCATAATGTTATCAAGTAATTCCAGGAGATACTTTATAACATATCCAAGACATCATTTTAACAGCACATATTCAAAACTCTGAGCAATATTTTATTAAAAAGATCTGAACATCTGTTTCGATACAGAATTATATTTTATATATTAATAAAACATTTAAATTACTTTTTCAAATAATATATTTTATATAAAGTTGATTTATAGAGGTAATAATGATGCTAATTAGCAAGATTTAAAAATCCCTTTTAAATATTTAATTCATTTCTCACAATGAGATTTCTTATTTTGTAAAGGGCAATACATTTATGATACTTTTTTAGTATCATCCAAAATTCTTTGAAGATACAACAGAAAAGAGCAAGTCCTTTGAAAAGATAAGCGTATTGATAACACTTAGTCTTCACTCAAAAGAAGAAAAGGAAGAAGGCCCAAATAAAATCATTAATGAGAGAAAAGTTAAAAATGACACCACAGAAATTAAAAAAAAAAGATCGTAAGAGATCACTGCCACTAATTGTATTCCAGGGAAATAGACAAACTAGAGAAATGAACAAATTCCCTAAAAGTGTATCACTTCCCATTAGAGTCAGAAAATAAGGACACATCAATACTAATATTGAAAATGATCAGCAATAATAATAGTAAGCCCCTAACAAACAATAGTCCAAGACCAGTTTCACAGGTGAGTTCACGAAACATTTAAAGAAGAGTTAACACCTATCCTTCTCAAACTATTCCAGAATCTTTAAGAGAAAGGGACACTTTGAACTCATTCTATGAGATCATCATCACTCTGCTACCAAAACAAAAGACACTACAACAAAAAAGATAGTTTAATATTACTGACGTACATAGATGTAAAAATCATGAAATAAAATATCAGTAAATCAAATTCAGTAATACACTAAAAGCATTCTATACCATGGTCAAGTGGGATTTATCCCAAGAATGCAAAGATATTTGCAGATACATAAATCCAACGACATGCTACATGACATTAAAAAAATGAAGAATAAAATTCACATGATCATCTCCATAGATGCAGAAGAACATTTTTACAGAATTGAGTACACATGTATAATAATAAAAAACACTCTCAACAAAATGGGTATAGAGTAGATATATTTCAACATAAATAAGGCCATGCATGGCAAAGCTACAGCCAAAATCATACTCAGTGATAAAAAGCTGAAAGCATTTCTTCTAACATCAGCATCAGGCCAAGCATACGCACTCTAACTTTTATTTAGCATAATATTGGAAGCTCTAGCCACAGCAGTTAGACAGGAGAAAGAAGTAAAAGAAATGCATATTGGGAAAGAATTAAAACTGTCACTATCTTTGGATGACATGATACTTTATATAGAAAATTCTAAAGATGTCACCAAAACATATTATAACATAAACTTTCAGGGTGTGAAATTAATGCACAGAGATCTATTGTGTTTCTATACATGAACAACAAGATATCAGACAGGAAAAATTTTACAATTCAGTTTAGAACTGCATAAAAAGGGTAAATCTAACCAAGGAGGTAAAAGACCTGTTCTTGGAAAACTATAAGACACTGATGAAAGAAATTTAGCATGACACAAACAAATGGAAAGATACAGTGCTCTAGGATTAGAAGAATTATTCTGTTATTAGTCTATACTACCCAAAGCAACCTATAGTTTCAATGTGATGCCTTTCAAAACACCAGTGGCATGTTTCATAGAACTGAAAGAAATATTTCTAAAATTTGTAGGGACACAGAACAGACTCCAAGTAGCCAAAACAATCTTGAGACAGAACACATCTGGAAGTATCATGTTTCCTGGTTTCAAACTGTGTTACAAATCTTCAGTAATTAAAACATTATGGTACTGGGGAAAACAAACAAAGAAACAACAACAACAACAAAAAACAGAACAGACAGGTGGAATAAAATAGAGAGCCCAGAAATATGCCCACAGTTATTTGATCAACAGAGGCAACAGAAGCAAGATTATACATTATGGAAAAACTCTCTTCAGTAATTGGGTCTTGCTTTTCCTATACCCTTTAATTTTCATTTCCATCCATGTTGTATTTGGCAGGATCCTCTCATGGTGAAATAATATTCCATTTCATATATATACCACATCATCATTACCCACTCATTCATTCGTTGATGGGCAATTAAGTCATTTCTGTTTTTTTGGTTGTTGTAGATAATGCTGTAATAAGCATGACAGAGCAAATACTGCTTTGATATTCTGCTTTTATTTTGTCTGGCTACATATTCAGAAGATGAATGGCTGAATGACATGGTAGATTAATTTTTTGAACAACCTCCATATTATTTTTCATAGTGACTGAACAATTTTCAGTTCAGTTCAGTCACTCAGTTGTGTCTGACTCTTTGCAGCTCCATGGACTGCAGCACACCTTATTGTCCATCACCAATTCCTGGTGTTTACTCAGACTTATGTACATTGAGTCAGTGATGCCATCCAGCCATCTTACCCTCTACCATCCTCTTCTCCTCCCACCTTCAATATTTCCCAATGAGTCAGTTCTTCACATCAGGTGGCTGAAGTATTGGAGTTTCAGCTTCAGCATCAGTCCTTCCAATGAATATTCAGGACTGATTTCCTTTAGGATTGACGGGTTGGATCTCCTTTCTGTCCAAGGGACTCTCAAGAGTCTTCTCCAACACCACAGTTCAAAAGCATCAGTTCTTCGGTACTCAGCTTTCTTTATAGTCCAACTCTCACATCCATACATGACTACTGGAAAAACCATAGCTTTGACTAGATGGACATTTGTTGACAAAGTAATGTCTCTGCTTTTTAATACGCTTTCTAGGTTTGTCCAATTTACATATCCACTAATGGTGTACAGGTATTCCCTATTTTCCAAATCCTCACGAACACCTGTTATCTTTTGTATTTTTGATTATAGCCATTCTGACAGATATGAAGTGATACCTTAGTGTGACTTTGATTTGCATTTCCTTGATAATTAGTGGTTTTGAGCATCTTTCATGTACCTGTTGGCTCTCATGGAGAGAGAGGAAATGACAACCCACTCCAGTATTCTTGTCTGGAAAATTCTGTGGACAGAAGAGCCTGGTTGACCATGGTCCATGTGGTTATACAGTCAGACATGACCTAGTGACTGAACATGTATGCAAGTATGGCCATTTCTTTTATTTGCCTGGAATACCATCCCCCATCCTTTCACTTTGAACCTATGTGTGTCTTTAGTGCTGAAATGAGTCTCCTGTAGGCAGCCTATATATTCGTGTGTTATAAGTTGCTTAAGTTGAATCTAAGTCTTTGCAACCTCATGAACTGTAGCCTTCCAGGCTTCTCTGTCCATGGAATTTTCCAGGCAAGAATACTGTAGTGGATATTTCTGTGTCCTCCTTTAAAGGATCTTCCTGATCCAAAGATCAAACCTTCAACTTGTATGACAACTGCATTGTCAGATGGGTTCTTATCACCACCTGGGAAGCCCAGGAAGCATATAATTGGGTCTTACTGATACATTTTTTGGTCTATCTAATCACTCTATGTCTCTTGATAGGTGAATTTTATTTTATTTATTTTATGTTTTTCTTTTGGCATTGTCCAGTTCCCCAGGGGGCTTGGCAGGTGACACTAGTGGTAAAGAATTCACTTGCCAATGCAGGAGACTAAAAGATGCGGGTGTGATCTCTGGTTCGGGAAGATCTCCTAGAAGAGGGCATGGCAACCCCCTCCAGTATTCTTACCTGGAGAATCCTATGGACAGAGGGACCTGGTGGGCTATAGTCCATAGGGTTTCAGAGAGCCAGACACAGTTGAAAAAGCTATGCATGGCATGCACAGTTGCCCAGGGTACAATATTGAATACAACCAGTAAGAAGTGGCTACACTCTAGTGTGTTCACCCAACACTTGATTTTGGGGATAGTGTGGGGATAGTGGGGCCAGTGGGGATAGTGTCTTTCTGATAATATCTATTCAATTTTTTGCTACCCCACATGGTCCTGCTTGTTGTCAGTTTTCAGACAAGGAACTTCAAATATGTAGGCATACTTATACTTTTCCTTTCTTCCAAATGTAGTATAACTTTTCAGATCCACTTTCCTTCAATCATGCAACATTGCATTCAGGTTGTTGATTTTTATATTTTGTGTTGAGGTTTTGGTTTTTGTCTGCAGGTACTTGGTCTTTTAGAAGCTTCTCTACCATTACTAAGATCTTCAATTTTCTCTTCAATTGACTTCATTTCATGTAATACTCAATTTTATTTATTTATAGGAATCATGCAGTTAAAAATAAATCATTGAATGGGGATATACTTTTTAACTAAATATTTTTGTGTGTGTGTGTTTAGGTAGTACCAGCTTGTTTTAACCATTTTATTTTTATATGATTTTTAACCATGTATTGTTTGGAAGAATTACTATCCATATTTTAATTTCCTCCTTTACTGTGTATTTTATGATTGTAGACTAGTGTTTAGATTTACTTTTTGTTTTTTCTCTTGTATCATATACTTTGCCTGACTTTTATTCCCAGTACACATTTCTCACTGTTTTCTAGTTATGATTTATATATTTGATATAGAAAAATTAATATTACAGTACAGTCTTTCAAATACTACTTTTATATTTAATGGGAATTCAAAACTTAGATTTCCAAATGTTTAAACTTATTCATATTTCTACTAATTCAACAAACATAAAATGAAGCCTCGCATGTACCAGATAACTTATTAGTTATTATGAACACAGTAATAAATAAGAAACTAATCTTCATCACTAAGGACTGGGTCACATGCAAGAAACATTGCAGTAGAATCTGTATAATGCAACATGTCCTACACTGTTTAGGACTGATAGGTAAAATGTCCGAGTGCCCCGCTCAAATTTTATCTTATAGAAAATATTTTATTATGATTTTTGTTGTTTTAAGCTTTAGATTCATTCAGAAATCCTTCAGTTACTATTTCCCATGGATGCTTTCTTTCTCTCTCAAAAGAATCCCTGAGAATATCTCTAATTTATAATCTTTTTGCAAAGATTTTGCGCATCACATAATATATACTCCCATTGTCAGCCTTCAACCCAATTCTGTTTTATACTCACAAAATCACCTTGTGCTGTTCTCACACAGTCCACAATGACTGAAGCGTTGGCAGTTCATTTATTATGATTTTAACACTTTGGAAGAAAAGAAAAGATTTATAAAAGATGTTAGAAGCTCTGGAATGCTAACACTCAAATCTCACTCTGCTTCTAACTAAGCTAATATGTGTATACATTTCTGCAAGGTCAACTACAGGAGAGTATATATAGTTACTGAGAAAGGAATTGAAAATTGTCTCAGACAGCAAAAACCACAGCAACGATACTCTAAGGCCAGTATTCTAAATACAAATGATCATCAACTAGTTCCAATGAATTCATTTGTCATTTCTTTCACCAAAGAAAGTAGGGACTGTTTCTTACATGGCTTTATGCTCTCAGTTCCTAGCTAAGTTTTACTTTCAAAACAAAAGTCAGGAAATATCTGATGCCCTGAAAATGACAGCCTACCATGTGTATCAAAACTGAGCTTGGTAGGAGAGAGTTATGAGTAAATTATATCATTCTTGTCTTCAAGGAATTCACAAACTTGAGAAAGATAGAAAAATAAGCTAAACACTAATTGTGATTATATAATTGTAGTCACATAAATGTGACTGATCTGATAAACAGGGTACCATGAGAGAAAAGTGAGAGATCAACCTTGACCTTTAAAAAGTGGTTTCAACAAATGTAGTTATGAATGAATAAGGAAGAAATTTTTAATTGAACTAGAGAGAATGAAGTCCCTATTACACCCTAGACCAATGTATAAATAGCAGAGAATCAGAAAGATCAGGACCTTTTTAGGGAAATTTCAACAATTTTGTGTGTTGGGAAGTCAACTGGCATCAGGTCAAAATGATTTATACATTTTATTCTTTAGGTGGTATGGAATGATACAGACTACTTGAATTAGGATGAAAATTCTGAAAGTGTAATGACACTTCTGTTTGCTTACTCAGTACTTATTCCCACCATACCCCTACTTATATCCTGATACAACTCATTTTATTCAGTTATCTACTTTTTATAACATTGTATTTTGACTGAAGGAGTTAAGATTCTAGCAAGAATAAATCTCATTTCTAAATATTCACAATTTTTCAAATTTCATATTTTTAATCATCACAGACATGCAATAAGAGACTTTCAGGATACATTAGGGAAAATAGCTGAAGTGGCTCTCAGTAGGGAGAAACAAGTGAAACTCCTTTGACTCTGCTCTGCTCAACACCTCTGGGAATGGAAGATCCGATAGCTCAGCACACCTAAAATTCAGTCACAACATTTCATTTGGGGATTATTCCTCTAAACAGTTTACATTAATTGCATCCCTCTGAGTCACGAACCCATGATTGAAATCAGTTACACAAGTATTGCCTTACTGACTGTAGAAACATGGCCCATGTCAATGTTACACTGAAGAGATCAATTGTAGGAAAGACTTACTCTTTCTTTTGTGTATCAAGACAATTCATAGCCCTTGTTGAGGTGCACAGCCATCACATAATCATGAAGGGCACCAAAAACGGGAAGAATTTGTCATATAGAAGACAGAATAGAAACCAGGATCTTTGAGCAGATGTCAAAGCAAGTAACATTAATTAAGAGCGTGATGAAGGTTAGAAATCACTTCCATGGGAAAAGGAAATATAAACTACTGTTAAAGACTAGATTCTTGTTGGTACTTACCTCCCTTGTTATAAATTTTTCTTTCTTATACTATTCAGCTGCATAAGTTTAAGAGGAAGAGTCATTTGTTTGACTTAGTAAAGAGCTGAAGATTTGCCAAACAGGACAGTCAAAAGACAAGGAAGCAAGGGAATTAAAGGTGATGGGAAAGGCACTGAACAACTCATCAATACTCCAACTTCACAGGAAAAGTAGAACAGAGAACGTCTGGTAAGATGCTTCATTTTATCAGTAGTAACAGAGTTAACTAGAAGTTTTAATATATTGTCTTTGTTTTTTCTTTTTTTCTGTCTTTTCGATAGGAAAAAATAAAAATAGTATATGTGCTACAAAATATATTTAGATATAATCTCATAAACAATTCTGTGTTGGTGATATTAATGAAATAAAAAACCTTCAACTTTGATCCACTTTCTTTTTTTTCTTATTATATGCTTTATTGAAGTATAGTTGACTTACAGTGTTTCTGGTATACAGCAAGGTGATTCATTATATACATATACACATATTATTTTTGAAATTATTTT
>SJYX01005560.1:0-13802 GCA_006410675.1 Oreotragus oreotragus | reverse complement strand
CAAAGACAAAAAAAAAAAAGAAAACTAAATCAAAAAATATTTAAGGAAATCAAACTTCATCAAAAAAAATGCAAATGAGTTAAAGTTTCATAAGAATCGGCTTTCTAAATTAAAGGCATTTTTAAAATAGTTATATTAAAAGAAAGGGAAATAATGCCAAGCTTAACCAGATTTTCATCACTTTGTTAATAGCAGGAAAAGGTAAACTTTCATAGCTGTTTATAACATTTGTAAACATACATAGCCAGAGATATAACAAAATCAGGAATAAAGTTGCTGTTCATAAGAGGTTCAACTCTATTAGACAAGATCAAGGATTTATTAATTTGGGGACCAGAATCAGACCAGATGAGCTTATCATTACTTATTTATCTTAGTGTGAAAATGTTTATTTTTTTCTTGGACAGACTGTGAACATACCTAATATAATGAAAGCAGAGCAAAGTGTCAGTTTCTGCTTCTAAAGCAAGTGTTGTGAATGTATATAGTAGAACTTGTGTATTATATTAGTATAGAAGTTGTATATTACAGTGATTAAGAGCAAGAGTGAGATAGTTAGAGCCAAACTGCCTGAGCCGATGTTATTTTACCCCTGCCTCTGAGCATGTTCATTGTGCCTCTGAGCCTCTTAGATAATCTGTATGTGCCTTAAGTTTCTATCAGTAACATGGGGATAATAAATTACCTAACTTATTAAAATTTTTGATAATTAAATAGGTCAGTTTATATAAAGCATTGTTACCCCAAACACATGGTAATATTTGCATCCAATAAATGTTTCTTATCAATATTTATCCGTTGTTAGTATCATGATCCTCCTTATCATGAAAGCTGCTCTTCTGACCTTGTTATTAATTACCTTTGATACCCCTTGCTTTGAGTCATTCCACCCTGCTTGACACACACCAAAATTGTTCTACATATCATAAATCCTAATTTAAAAGTCAGTTTGCTTTGTGCATAGTATTTTCAAACATTTGGTAAGATTTCAGTATCTTTTGGATGATGTTGACATCATATTTCATTGGGTCAGAATATGACTATTTTTTCCCATTTCTGTACACATTTGGTTGATAAAACTGTGTATTATACCTCTATTTGTGCCTTATATTTAGAAAATTAAGAACTGTGCATATAGTTATACACACAAAAGTTTTTGTATACATATGTAAGTGCTGAAATGAAAACTTGATGCATAAGCTTACTAAGTGTTTATCATGGGATAACCCTTGTTCTAACAATTTAAAATACATGACCTTATTTAATTTATTTGATTTTCACAATTGCTCTATGAAGTCAATGCCATAACAAGTCCTATTTATGTATGGGACACTATACCTCAAGGAGTTATCTGCCTTTACATTGTAACATGTGATCCAAGAATAACCAGCTTCATAGTCTGTGGCTTTAGCCATTATGCTTCTGCACATACAGCTTTATGTGCTGTGATGTCTGCTCCACCCAGTGGGATGTTCATCTTATTCTCTGTTGTCTCCACAGTTTTATAGTGCCATCTAGTACTCTGTTATGTTGTTTAGTTGCTGAGTCCTGTCTGACTCTTTGTGACCCCACGGACTGTAGCCTGCCAGTCTCCTCTCTCCATTGGATTTCTCAGGCAAGAATACTAGAGTGGGTTGCCATTTCCTTCTCCAGGGTTATCTTCCTGACCCAGGGATTGAACCCATACCTCCTGCATTAGCAGATGGATTCTTTTGCTGCTGAGCCACCAAGGAAACCCCTTAGTATACTATGAAGTGAAGTGAAGTCATTCAGTAGTGTTGGACTCTTTGCAACCCCATGATCTGTAGCCTGCCAGGGTCCTCTGTCCATTAGATTTTCCAGGTAAGAACACTGGAGTGGGTTGCCATTTCCTTCTCTTTAGTATACTATAGGTGCTCAATAAATATTTTTGAATGAATAAATTAGTCTATCACCTTGAACTTGTTCATCATTAAGTTGTCATATTTCTTGTCCTGATTTCTTTATTTGAGAGAGAGCTGTATTAATATCTCTCACATAGTTATGAATTTGTGATATTTTCTCATCAATTTAATTGCATTGTGTTTTGTTATTTTAATACGTTTTATTACATTATGTTAAAAACATCATGCTGCTGCTGCTGCTAAGTTGCTTCAGTCTTGTCCAACTCTGTGTGACCCCATAGACGGCAGGACACCAGGCTCCCCCGTCCCTGGGATTCTTCAGGCAAGAGTACTGGAGTGGGTTGCCATTTCCTTCTCCAAAAAACATCATTTATTTTTGGCTTGTCTTTTTACCAACATTGAATACATGGATTCTTTCCCTAATGTTATTTTATCTGATATTATGATTGCTTAGCTGCTGCATTCTCCTTGGCATTACCCACCAGATAGCCACTGCTTGTGCCCTTGTGCCCTTATGGAGTTGTCTTGCCTCAGGAAAAAGTCAGCATGGTAAACATTTTGCATTTCCAAGCAGTCTTACTGCCCCTGATGTTCTACTGCTCTCAGCTCCCACTGCCACAGGAGCTAAGCTCTTTCTGTGTTGTGCCTGTCTTGGGGCATGTTTTTTCCCATAGGCTGAAACTGCCAGCCACAAGGCTCTTCGCCTGTTTGCTTTCATCTCCATTGGAATTCTGCACTGTCTGACCACTTGATAATTTTCCTGGTGTGGGAGTGGATAGTCACTTAGGCTAAATGTGTTTTGTTTTTCACTTCTATTTTTGGCACAGAGCAGTGTGCTTCCCAGATAGTAGTAGTGGTAAAGAAGCCTCCTGCCCATGCAGGAGACACAAGAGGTGTAGGTTTGATCCCTGGGTTGGGAAGGTCCCCTAAAGGAGGAAATGGCAACCCACTCCAGTGTTCTTGCCTGGAAAATTCCATGGACAGAGAAGCCTGGCGGGCTACAGTCCATAGGGTCTCAAAGAGTCAGACACAACTGAGCAACTATACACACAGTGTGACTGCAGCTTGTGCTCATTGAACCATCTTGAAAATTGGAAATTAGTATGAACTTGAAAAGGGATGTACTTCTCTATCTCTGAACAATAACAATTAAGTATTGCTTAAATGTAAAAGGAAGAACTGAGTTATTGCTAAGTCATGTGTCTTTCTGAAATCTAAGTACATATTGGGAATCATTCTGTTAATTAATTTCACAAAAGTTATTTTAGTAAGTGGCAACAATCCTGTAATGATCAAACATGAAAAATTACTTCCACTATTTTGACTATGGAAAAAATTGAGATTTAGCCCTAGGAACTTCTGTGTAATGTATGAGAAAATCTCATGTCTTAAAATAGATTTCTTTACTGTCTACCACAGAAATGAGCCTACCTATAAACAATGCTTGGCATCATTGTATGTGGACATATGATTTGCAATATTTGTATTAATATGACTTTTAAATTTTGATATGCTTATCATATTTTCCAGTTTTATTTCATATGTAAGCTTTTCTTTTCAGGGATATATTTGTTGCTGTTGTTCAGTTGCTAAATCTTGTCTGACTCTTTGTAGCTCCATGGACTTCCACATGCTAGGCTCCCCCATCCTTCACAATCTCCCAGAGTTTGCTCAGTCAGTGATGCTCTCTAATCATTTCATCCTCTGCCACTCCCTTCTCCTTTTGCCCTCAATCTTTCACATCATCAGGGTCTTTTCCAGTGAGTCAGCTCTTCACATCAGGTGGCTAAGTACTGGAGCTTCAGTTTCATCATCGGTCCTTCCAGTGAATATTCAGGATTGGTTTCCTTTAGGACTGACTGGTTTGATCTCCTTGCAGTCTAAAGGGTTCTCCAGTATCACAGTTCAAAAGCATCAGTTCTTTGGCACTCAGCCACTCAGCCTTCTTTATAGTCTAGTTCTCACACATAGATTATTTAAATATTCTTCAACTGGGTAAATGAAAAGTATTTTCATATTAATATACTTAAGTGGATCATGTCTTTTACTTTGATTCCTAATGGTAATGATATATTGCATTCTATATTTAAAATAAGAACAAAAGAAAGAATTAAATCAAGATCCTGCTCTTTTCCTTCTCTTAACAACAAGCGTTCCAAAAAGTTTCCTTTTCTCTCATTTTTTCTTTCCTTTCTCCTTTGCTTTCCTTCCCTTCCCTTTTTCTTTCATTTTTTCCTCCCCTTTTCCTTTCCTTCCCTTCCCCTTTTCCTTTCCTTTTCTCCTGGACTCAAGGCCTTTATCAAGGAGATGTTCCATGGGTACTAAGTAGAACATCCTAATGTCAAATATATTAACCAACACAAGTCTCTTAACCAATTTACTGCCTTGGATTAAGGCTATTTCCGAGTTATCCTGCCAAGGATAAATTTAGCACAGTTTGTGGTGGGCAAGTATTATACTTTAGCTGTTTATATAACTCTGACTTTATCCTTGGAGACTTACTGAAGAAGTTTTCTATCCTTACTCTTTGTCTTTGGTCTAAAACTATCAGAACTTCATTTACATTTCAAACTCTTTGGTTAAATACATCTCCTCTGGGCATTGAAGAGCTATCAGATGACAGAATTGGATGTAAGTGTATAGATTTTATGATCTATTGAGTTTGGGTACTATATTTTATCCTCTTCATATAAATGTTTATCTGATATGTATGTGCATATATGTGTGTGTATGCATATCCATGAGCATGCTCAGTTGCTAAGTCATATCTGATTCTTTGCAATCCAGTGGACCATAGCCTGGCAGTCTCCCCTGTCCATGAAATTTTCCAGGCAAGAATACTGGAATGGATTGCTGTTTTCTTCTCCAGGGGATCTTCGCTACCCAGGGATTGAAACTGCATCTCCTGCATCGCATGCAGGTTTTTTACTACTGAGACACCTAATACTGAGGGATAAAGTTTGAAAACAATGAAAATGGTGTCTACTAGACTCATCTTTCTCTTTACTATATCTGCTTTTAGTTTGTATGCATTTGCTTTAAAGAGAAAGTTTTAAATTATAATTTAATATGTTGTGGTATGAAAGATGACAACTTTTTTAAAAAATGAAAGCCATTTATTTTGTATCCTATCATGCTGCCGTATACATAATGAGCTAAAAGAAAAGAGTTGTTAAATAGGAAGAGTTAGAGTTATGTCTTATGAAATAACACCTAATATATTATTATTTCAATTTTGCATTTAGAAGACAAAGAAAGAAACATAAGTAGCATTAATTTCAAATTAGGTACTTGGAAAAAGATTAATCTTATCAACTTACATGATTAAAATAATTCTCTCTACCTAACTACCTATCTTTTATAGCATATCTACTAGGTAGAATAATTTAGTTTATTCTGAATTACAAAATAATCAAAGAGCCTTGTGGCTTATTGCAATAAATATTTGATTCTCAGGCTACATGGTGACTGCAAGAGATTCTTCTCTACAACTCTTTCCCATGAAACCAAGCTGACAGAGCAATTGCTATCTGAAATATATCATGGTAATAGAATGTAAACAAACTTTTTGTTTGTTGAACAGGTATAGTTATGTGGCCCATTCACGAAGATCAGTGAAAGTGAAAGTTACTCAGTTGGTCCAACTCTTTGCAACTCCATGATTTATACAGTAATAGAATTCTCCAGGCCAGAAGACTGGAGTGGGTAGCCTTTCCCTTCTCCAGGAGATCTTTGCAACCCAGTGATTGAACCAAGGTCTCACACATTGCAGGCGGACTTTTTTTTACCACAGGGGAAGCCCATGAAGACCAGTGACTGCGTTCATATCCTGTGTCTAACATGAGGAAAAATGGAAGTATGTGATATAAACAGTACTGGTTATATTACAATTAAAGCAGTTTTCTCTGACTGCTATTACAACCTTTTCATTTAAGTTTTGTTTTATTAGTATTTAATTTTAATCTATAGAGGAACCACTTTAAATAAGTGATTGAAAAAATCAACAAATAGGAAATACTGTATTGGTCTTAGGTAGCAATGTTTACATTTTGAATTAAAGCATCAACAAATAACTGTCAACAGAGAGTTTAAATTTGTAGACTTCTAAGCTCCAATACTTCGGTCACCTGATGCAAAACGCCACTCAGTTGAAAAGACTGTGATGCTAGGAAAGATGAAGGCAAAAGGAGAAGCGGGCAGCAGAGGATGACATGGCTGGATGGCATCACTGACTCAGTGAAGATGAATTTGAGCAAACTCGGGGAAGCAGTGAAGGACAGGGAAGCCTGACATGCTGCAGTTCATGGGGTCACAAAGAGTCAGACATGACTTAGTGACTGAATAAAAAAAAAAAAAAAAAGCTCTAAACATTTTTTTTTCAAATTAAAACACAAAAAACAGAATAATAAAACCCAGATAAACAACAACAACAAAACATACTTTAGTGCCCAAAATATCAGGGCGAAAACTGATTTATAAAATAATGTAAGAACTTGTCCTACTGGCAAAGAATAAGCCAATTATACTTCTTGTCCCATCCGACTGGCTACTCATGAAACATTAAAATCAAATCACTTCAGGCAAGTGCTTTGTAATGGATTAACTTGTGCATGATGTAATCAAGCTTTAGAATAATATTACAAATGCCAAACAGGACTTTCAACCAGCAACATTAAGACCCTTTGCCAGCTGAAGCCATTACTGTAGAGAGAAATCCTTCAGGCAATGTTAGGTCACTGATTATAGCAATTTATTTCTCATTAGCTTATAACAACCTGACCTCTTCATCTGTTTCTGCTCTATGAAGTTGCACTTCAGAATTTATATATACAAACTCATAAGGAATCATTTTATTACTATGACTTTCACTTAAAAATGAGTATTCATTAGAATTCTAGTTAGGAACGCTGACATATTGACTTTCCTAGTTGGAATTTCACAAGATACTGATATTCTGTATAACAAAGAAAATTATATTCACACTTAATAGAGGTGTATAATTGTAGCACTCATCAAAGTATATTCAAAATATTTAATATTGATAGAAAATGTAGCCTCATTCAATACAATTCTAAAGATGTAGAGCAAAATTTAAAATCTTTATGTTATTTTAAAAGTTTCAAAAGTATATGGCAAGCATTCTAAGTCATCATTAAAATTTAGCATGCGGCTAAGTCACTTCAGTCATGTCCAACTCTGTGCAACCCCATAGACTGCAGCCCACCAGGCTCCCCCGTCCCTGAGATTCTCCAGGCAAGAACACTGGAGTGGGTTGCCATTTCCTTCTCCAATGCATGAAAGTGAAACGTGAAAGTGAAGTTGCTCAGTCGTGTCCAACTCTTAGCGACACCATGGACTGCAGCCTACCAGGCTCCTCTGTCCATGGGATTTTCCAGGCAAGAGTACTGGAGTGGGGTGCCATTGCCTTCTCCGAAAATTCAGCATAGCTGTCATTAAAACCAAGTAACTGTTATCTACCTGTCTGTCTGTCTGTCTATATATCTGTCTTACAGATCTGAGGACCAGAACTCTGACCTCCATTTCACTGAGCTAATGTCAAGGTGTTGGGAGGACTACCTCTCTCTCAAGGCTCTAGATTAGAATTCATTTTATTGCCATTTTTTAAATCTTCTCCAGATGCATTCATTGGATCATTTACCTTCTTTCTTCCTAAAAGCCATCAGTATAGCATCTTGCTCCAATCATCACATTGCCACCTTTTCACTCTATGGTTTTTTCTTCTTCCTTTCCCCATTTTCGTGGGAATTTTTCTAAGCATTGAAAGAATGAGGAACACTAAAACGGAAATATAAAAAATGTAAAGGATGACTCAAAGAGAAAGCAGTCTCTGAATCTGGCTTAAAATTTCCAGTAAAATATTTCAACAGTCCCTCTATTATGTGCCCAGGGCTTTCCTGGTGGCTCAGTGGTAAAGAATCTGCCTGGCTGTGCAAGAGTCATGGGTTCAATCCCTTGATCACGAAGAGCCCCTGGAAAAGGAAATAGCAACCTACTCAGTATTCTTGCCTGGGAAATCCAATGGACAGAGGAGCCTGAGGTTGCAAAGAGTTAAACATGAGTTAGCAACTAGACAGCAATTATCTGCCTACTATTTTTTTCCAAATTCTGTAGGCATGAATTATGTTTGAGCATACTGAACCATGATTTTGTCTTATTCTTACCACTGTATCAAGCAGTAGGGTACTAAATCACCAGTCCTAGAAATATATAGCCTAGGGGTTTACAAAAGGAAAGTGGAATTCCTATTATCAGAATAAGAAATGATCCGTACAGAGTCAATTCTAAGCTGATATGCGTTAGGCATCTTGTGTCTATAATAATAACTAATGACAATGTATAAAAATTTTATATAATAATAGAGCTCTTGATTTGTGAATAGATTCATCAGTCAAACACAGTGGTTCTATCATGTCTTTCTATCCTGGATACTGCCACTCTAAAATGTCATTTATCTCACCCGAATAACTGTAACATTTCATCTGAATCATTTCACATCATGTACTATCTACTGCAAAACATCTTCCATATCAATTCAAGCTTACATGTTAATGTTTCTTTTTTCTTTTTATGAAATTTCTAAATTATGTTCTTTCAGTTTGAAAAGATCATAGACCCTCATGTATTTTAAGGAATGGGAGGTTGTTGTAAGTTAAAAGAGTCAATTAAGAAAACGTAGCAAACAGGCTTGGTAATAGCCAGAAAATAGGAAGATGCACTTTGGCTTTAGTGATACAGTTATCTTGCTGCCTCTTCAGAAATGATATTTATTTTTGTAATTTTTAACTGTGTTGACTATATTATTGATGAGAGACTTTGGATCAAGTACTCAATCCCTTCTTGGCCATAATAATCATAAAAACAGTGACTGTCAATCCAGCATAGCATTATATATCACTAATACTTGTAAGCTAACATTTAGTTTTGCACTAGAAAAATAAAGAATGAAGGATAGATTTAGAGGAAAATATTTTAAAAAATTATTTTATTCAGTATAAATGATATTTCTTACTCAAAAGGCCAGACAGAATCAAGAGTAGAAAGAAGAGCAACAATCATAATTAAAATTATTAATAGCAGTCACCTCTTTTTCAATACATGCCAAGTTATCACACAACTTGGTTTGTGTTATAGTGGAATTCATGGGAAGCTATGAATGATAAAGAAGGTCCAAATAAACATAATTATTAATTTGGGAAAATAATAAGATTAATCAAAGATAGTGTATATTTAGAGATATATAAAGGAAAGAAAAACATTTTTGAAATTAAGAACTGAAATTATAGAGGAAAACTGTGTGATATTCTAGAATAAATAGAGAACAGGGTTTATATTTGTGAATTTATTTAATTTTTTGGTAAAAAAATATTTCTTCTATAATTAAAACAGAGAATAGAAATAAAATGGACTAGTATGAAAATAGAATGAAAAATATAAATGCTAAAAATGGAGCAAAGTCAAAATACTCTAAGAAAAATAAAAGGAGACTTTAAACTCAAATAAATTATAATTCAATTAAAAAGTTAACAAAGTAATTCTCAAATATGATGGTTTTTATTTCATTGCATGATGGTTAACAGAATGAAAATAAATCAGAGTATATTTTAAATTTAATGAATTTTAAAAAGAGGTAAGACAAACATAAAATACAGCAGATTATTGGAGAAAAGATAAACATTATGTGAAAAATCTAGTTATAAATTAAAAAAAAAACATAAAAGACATTACATTTAGTATTTCAATTTCCTAGGGCTGGAGTGACATTACTACAGACTTAGTAGCTCAAAAACAACTATAGTTTATTCACCCACAGAGAACTAAGTAGTGAAACCTGAAATAGGTAATGACAGGCCCTTTGGCACACTCCTTTGGAACACTTTAGAGAAAGTTCCTCCATTGTATTTTTGTAGTTTCTGATGTGTCCCGGAATGAGTGTCCTCTAATTCTAGGCTATTAGTATTTTTATTCCAGTCTCTGCCTTCATCTTCACATGGTCATCTTATCTCCGTATGACTCAGGTTTTGTTGCCTTCTTAAGGACACCCGTTGTTCTTATAAGGGCCATCTGAATACAATATAATCTCAAACTTAACAACATCATAAAGATCTTTCCATCTGAGGTTGAACACTGAAATTCTGGAGAGGCATGAATTTGTGGAGAACAGTATTGTGGAGAATCTAGTACATGAGGAATACAAAAGTTCATCAACTATACAAGAGAAAATAAGGTGAGACAAGAGAAGATGAAATATAAACTGGCAGAATTCAAGAAAGAAAAAAACATTAAGAGCAGAATTCTTTTTCATAATAAGCACAAATTAGAATAGACAATGTTGAAACAGTCATGGACATGAAATAAGATGAGATAAAAGTAAATGAGAAAGTAAATTCGTAAATAAGGTGAGACAAGAGAAGATGAAATATAAACTGGCAGAATTCAAGAAAGAAAAAAACATTAAGAGCAGAATTCTTTTTCATAATAAGCACAAATTAGAATAGACAATGTTGAAACAGTCATGGACATGAAATAAGATGAGATAAAAGTAAATGAGAAAGTAAATTCGGTTCAGTTCAGTTCAGTCACTCAGTCGTGTCCAACTCTTTGCGACCCCATGAATTGCAGCACTCCAGGCCTCCCTGTCCCATACCAGCTCCTGGAGTTCACCCAAACTCAGGTCCATCGAGTCGGTGAAGCCATCCAGCCATCTCATCCTCTGTGGTTCCCTTTTCCTCCTGCCCCCAATCCCTCCTGGCTTCAGGGTCTTTTCCAATGAGCCAACTCTTTGCACAAGGTGGCCAAAGTATTGGAGTTTCAGCTTTAGCATTAGTCCTTCCAAAGAACAACCAGGACTGATCTTCTTTAGGATGGACTGGTTGGATCTCCTTGCAGTCCAAGAGTCTTCTCCAACACCACAGTTCAAAAGCATCATTTCTTCTATGCTCAGCTTTCTTCACAGTCCAACTTTCACATCCATACATGACCACTGGAAAAACATAGCCTTAACTAGACCGGCCTTTGTTGGCAAAGAATGTCTCTGCTTTTCAAAATGCTATCTAGGTTGGTCATAACTTTCCTTCCAAAGAGTAAGTGTCTTTTAATTTCATGGATGCAATCACTATCTGTACTGATTTCAGGGCCCCCCAAAATAAAGTCTGACAGTGTTTCCACTGTTTCCCCATCTATTTGCCATGAAGCGATGCCAAATGTTCACTCTTGCCTTCTCCTGGTTGACCACTTCCAATTTGCCTTGATTCATGGACCTGACATTCCGGGTTCCTATGCAATACTGCTCTTTACAGCATCAGACCTTGCTTCTATCACCAGTCACATCCACAACTGGGTATCGTTTTTGCTTTGGCTCCATCCCTTCATTCTTTCTGGAGTTATTTCTCCACTGATCTCCAGNGCCTTGATTCATGGACCTGACATTCCGGGTTCCTATGCAATACTGCTCTTTACAGCATCAGACCTTGCTTCTATCACCAGTCACATCCACAACTGGGTATCGTTTTTGCTTTGGCTCCATCCCTTCATTCTTTCTGGAGTTATTTCTCCACTGATCTCCAGCAGCATATTGGGTACCTACCAACCTGGGGAGTTCCTCTTTCAGTATTCTATCATTTTGCCTTTTCATACTGTTCATGGCGTCCTCATACAGTTCTCATACTGTTCACAGGGTTCTCAAGGCAAGAATACTGAAGTGGTTTGCCATTCCCTTCTCCAGTGGACTGCATTCTGTCAGACTTCTCCTCCATGACCCACCCATCTTGGGTGGCCCACACAGCATGGCTTAGTTTCATTGAGTTAGACAGGGCTATGGTCCATGTGATTAGATTGACTAGATTTCTATGATTATGGTTTGAGTGTCTGCCCTCTGATGCCTCTCACAACACCTACCATCTTACTTGGGTTTATCCTACCTTGAACGTGGGATATCTCTTCATGGCTGCTCCAGCAAAGCGCAGCCACTGCTCCTTACTTTGGCTGTGAGGGGTATCTCCTCACAGCCGCCCCTCCTGACCTTGAACATGGAGTAGCTCCTCTCAGCCCTCCTGGGCCTGCACAGCTACCACTCCTTGGACGTGGGGTTGAAAGTAAATTAAAAGTGATTAAAGATTTCAAATTTCTTTATAGGATTTTAAACACTAGAAGGCAGTAGAGTCTTATTTTTAAAACACTGAATGAAAAAGAAAAAGTGTTACTGAAATTTTCCTTATTGCCTACTATTGTTTACATGCAAAAACTTATGGGATTTGGCTTCTCTAAGCCCTTCATTAAGAAACTACAACTGGACCAACTTGAGTTTACCAAGAAATACATAGAAAATTTGTACCAAATTATCCATGATGAAACCACTCAGTTTCAGGGAAACAAGTCATCAGGTGGGGAGGAAACTCAGGCAGCCCCGTGGAGAGGCCCAGGAGAATAAACCAACAACTAATACTTGGCAAAACGCGTGAATGAGTTATCTTGGAAGGAAGTCCTCCAGCTCCAGGGAAGCATTCTAAGGAGCATATCCTGACTGACATGAGTGCAACCTCTTAAAAAACCTAGAGTCGAATTATCCAGCCAAGTTAGTCATGAATTCCTGATCTCCAGTAACTGTTAGAGAGTTGTGTACAACTGGTGTAGTTCTGATTAGGCAGAAGACTATGAATGTTCTAAATTATTAAAATGTAGACTTTACAAATGTAGGAATAGCAGTGAGTAAATAAAAATACTACCTATTTGCTTGACCTTCTCTAATAAGAACCTTTGAGCCTTTGAATAAGACAAGAACCCCCTTGCCCTCAATGACTCAGGCAAAAATCCACTGCATCTTAAGAGCAGAAATGGCAGGTATCTTTCACAGAGGAGGAGTAAGCAGCATAGTCTCCTCACTGATTTATATCAGAAGTCAGCCCCCCCAGAGGTATGAAAGGATCTGATTCTCTCCCTAGGACACTCCAAATACACAACACACATTTCTGTTTTCATGAGAGAGGAGTCACAGAGAAGGTCCCTATTACTGAGGCCAATGCAGGACCAGGAAGCATAAGTCCTGCTTCTCCCCATTAAGAACACAATAGCGAAGAAATCTGATATATCTGCAAAAAAATACAGAAAGTTTCCTGGAATTTTCCTAAAACATGAAACTGTAATACCCACAAAAGAAACCTATAAAATGTCACATATTATAAATTGTTATAGTTTGTATTAACCAGTGTAATTGCAGCAAAATAAGTTAGTAATTACAGTCTCCAAAGTTTGTTCTAATTGGGTTTAAAATTCTAGATAATTATTGGCATAGGTGATCAAATTAAAACTAAAAATGTAGAAAACAATTAATTCATGTTAGATCTATAAAATTAAATCAACGGTCAGACAATTTAATTAAAATATGCTAGTAAACAAAAAGCAAAATAATAAATTATTGTGAAAATATAAAATATGTAAAAATTTATAAAAATAATATTTCTCCTCTAATTTTGATTATTTCTTTTACACTATTTGGTTTAGGTTTATACTGCTCTTTATCTAGCATGTGAACTTGAAAGTAATGTGTACTCTTCTATTGTTGGATGAAGTATCGGTGCTGTTCAGTTCAACTATGTCCTTACTGTTTTATTAATTAATTTATTTATTTTTGGCTTGTGAAATGTGTCAGTTACCAATAGAGAGGTATTGAAATACCTAACTAATATAAATAACAGTTTTTCCTGTATATTATCTCATGTTCAACATTCTTTTGTTAGCTGTTTGGAGATTAAACCCTATATCATTATGTAATGTATCACTACGAACAAAGCTAGTGGAGGTGATGGATTCCAGTTGAGCTGTTTCAAATCCTGGAAGATGATGCTGTGAAAGTGCTATATTCAATATGTTAGCAAATTTGGAAAACTCAGCAGTGGCTACAGG
>SJYX01005558.1:30111-42701 GCA_006410675.1 Oreotragus oreotragus | reverse complement strand
TCTTTTTTTTTTTTTTTTAATTTTATTTTATTTTGCTTTATAGTACTCTACTGGTTTTGGCATACATTGACATGAATCCGCCACAGGTGTACATGAACTCCCAAACATGAACCCCCCTCCTTCCTCCCACCCCCCGTCATCCCTCCGGATCATCTCCATACACCAACCCCAAGCATTCTGCATCCTGCATTGAACACAGACTGACGATTCATTTCCTACATGGTAGTACACATATTTCAATGCTATTCTCCCAAATCATCCCACCCTAACTGCTGCTTTGTGACCTGCATATAGGTTTCTCAAGAGGCAGGTCAGGTGGTCCGGCATTTCCATCTCTTTCAGAATTTTCCACAGTTTATTGTGATCCACACATTCAAGGCTTTGGCATAGTCAATAAAGCAGAAATAGATGTTTTTCTGGAACTCTCTTGCTTTTTCTATGATCCAGTGGATGTTGGCAATTTGATGTTTGGTTCCTCTGCCTTTTCTAAAACCAGTTTGAACATCTGGAAGTTCACGGTTCACGTATTGTTGAAGCCCGGCTTGGATAATTTTGAGCATTACTTTACTAGCATGTGAGATGAGCACAATTGTTCAGTAGTTAGAACATTCTTTAGCATTGCCTTTCTTTGGGATTGGAATGAAAACTGACCTTTTCCAGTCCTGTGGCCACTGCTGACTTTTCCAAATTTGCTGGCATATTGAGTACAGCACTTTCACAGCATCATCTTCAGGCTTTGTAATAGCTCAACTGGAATTCCATCACCTTCACTAGCTTTGTTCATAGTGCTGCTTTCTAAAGCCCACTTGACTTCACATTTCATAATGTCTGGCTCTAGGTGAGTGATCAAACCATCGTGATTATCTTGGTCATGAAGATCTTTTTTGTACAGTTCTTCTGTGTATTCTTGCCATCTCTTCTTAATATCTTCTGCTTCTGTTAGGTCTATACCATTTCTGTCCTTTATCGAGTCCATCTTTGCAAGAAATGTCTCCTTGGCATCTCTAATTTTCATGAAGAGATCTCTAGTCTTTATCATTCTGTTGTCTTCCTCTATTTCTTTGCATTGATCGCTGAGGAAGGCTTTCTTATCTCTCCTTGCTATTCTTTGGAACTCTGCATTCAGATGCTTATATCTTTCCTTTTCTCCTTTGCTTTTCATGTCTCTTCTTTTCACATCTGTTTGTAAGGCCTCCCNGAAGAGATCTCTAGTCTTTATCATTCTGTTGTCTTCCTCTATTTCTTTGCATTGATCGCTGAGGAAGGCTTTCTTATCTCTCCTTGCTATTCTTTGGAACTCTGCATTCAGATGCTTATATCTTTCCTTTTCTCCTTTGCTTTTCATGTCTCTTCTTTTCACATCTGTTTGTAAGGCCTCCCCCAGACAGCCATTTTCCTTTTTTAATTTCTTGATCCTTGTCTCTTGTACAATGTCATGAACCTCCATCCACAGTTCAACAGGCATTCTATCTATCAGATCTAGTCCTTTAAATCTATTTTTCACTTCTACTGTATAATCATAAGGGATTTGATTTAGATCATACCTGAATGGTCTAGTGGTTTTCCCTATAAAGGATTCCTGCCCACAGTAGTAGATATAATGGTCATCTGAGTTAAATTCACCCATTCTAGTCCATTTAGTTGTCTGATTCCTAGAATGTCAACATTCACTCCTACCATCTCCTTTTAACCACTTCCAATGTTCCTTGATTCACGGACCTAACATTACAGGTTCCTATGCAATATTGCTCTTTACAGCATCGAACCTTACTTCTATTACCAGTCACATCCACAACTGGGTGTTGTTTTTGTCTTGGATCTGTCCCTTCATTCTCTCTGGAGTCATTTCTCCACTGATCTCCAGTAGCATATTGGGAAGCTAATGACCTGGGGAGTTCCTCTTCAGTGTCCTATCTTTTTGCCTTTTCATACTGCTCATGGTGTTTTCAAGGCAAGACTATTGAAGTGATTTGCCATTCTATTTTCCAGCAGGCCATATTTTGTTAGAAATCTCCACCATGACCCATACGTCTTGTGTGACCCTACATGGCATAGCTTAGTTTCACTGAGTTAGACAAGGCTGTGGTCCATATGATCAGGTTGGCTAGTTTTCTGTGACTGTGGTTTCAGTCTGTCTGCCCTATGATGCCCTCTCTCAGCACCTACTATCTTACTGGGGTTTCTCTTACCTTGGATGTGGGATATCTTTTCATGGCTGCTCCAGCAATGCACAGTCATTGTTCCTTACCTTGGATGTGGAGTATCTCCTCTCTGCTCACCACTCCTTATAGCAGCCCAAACTGATTTAGAAACCAAAATGTCAAGATCCTTCATATCTTTCAGTCTTCTCTGGGAACAGACACAGAATTCTGAGCATTTAGATAAATAGAGACCACCCTCTTTCAAATTGTTTTGATGATTATGTGTTTACTGTTCTCTCAATGTATTGTATACTTACAGTCTTCTCCTGTCATATGTTTCATGAATCATCAAAGGCCAATAATTTTCATCATTTGAAGGACTCCATGACAATAAATAACTGCTTTATCACACCTGAGCTGTTTCCACCCTGAAATAGGTAGCAATTAAAGGCAGATCTTTAGAACTATGGTTTGCAGCTTGAACTTGCAATCCCACACTACTAACCTCTCTGTGCCAGGGGCTTGCTTTCCTGGTGGCTGAGAGGTTAAAGTGTCTGCCTGCAATGCAGGAGACCTGGGTTCAATCCCTGGATTGGGAAGATATCTGGAGAAGGAAATGACACCCCACTCCAGTATTCTTGCCTGGAGAATCCCATGGACAGAGGAGCCTGGTAGGCTACACGTCCACGGGGTTGTAAAGAGTTGGAGATGACTGAGAGACTTCAAAAAACAAAACAAAAAAAAAACAACAACTTGGTAAGGGCTGCCTAGGTGGCTCAGAGGTAAAGAATCTGCCTGCCAATGCAGGAGACATGAGTTTGACCACTGGGTAGGAAAGACCCATGGAGAAGGAAATGGCAACCCACTCCAGTATTCTTGCTTGGAAAATCCCATGGACAGAGGAAACTTGGGGTTGTAGAACACAGGGTTGCAAAGAGTCAAACACGGTTGAGCATGCATGCATGCAAGCTTAGTAAGTCAACATATGTAAAACACATAGGCTTCACTCAGTTCATGGAAGAACTAAAATTATAATATTAGTTTTAGTACATTCTATGGTTGTTGCTGTACATCCAATGGATACAGTGATTAGAAGTCATCCTCTTCACATGCAATCTTTCTAACCACCCTGCCAAGGCTGACTTCACATTTTTGTAAGTGATTTTGGTCTTAGCTGACTATGTATTTACTACAAATCACTTAATCATACACAATTTTAAGAAGAAAAATACATATACAATTTATTATGTATATTTATCATACATCTACCAACCATGCCTATAATGGACTCTGGTGTTGTGATAGTTGCTTCATGGATCTTGTTAAGTCAAAATTTATTTATTTATAACTGCTAATGTATGCTTATCATCAGTTTCAAAGGCTCATTATTACTGTTTTTCTTTATGGTTCTTTTAAATATTTTCAATTTGAGGCTAAAAAATGCTTTCATTCTGACTTGCCTTGGCAACTTTTGTTATCAAAACATTTCTCCAGAGTCAGCGTTTCTGAATTACTTTTAACTGTGTTCAGCAACCAAGAGCCTTTTAAGTGGAATAGTTGGCAGAATCATTCTAGTGAAAAGCACATTTCTGGGCAATAAATGACTCAAAACTTATAACTGAAAGAGATCTACATGTAGGAAAAAACAAACTAATGCAATTCTTCATATAATCAAATAAAAATAGTTCTATATTATAGCCTACATTTCCTTGGGCCTCCCACATGTGGAGCTAAAAGATATTGGGAAATAGCTTTTGCTTTTACCTGCCTCCAAACACCAGCTCCCTATAGTTCCTGTCTCTTATACACATCTAGATGTGTATAAGAGACAGCTGTCTTTTTCAGAGTGATTTTTTTTTTCTTATTAGATGGATATGATTTATATACTTAGAAACAACAATAAAGGCATTTTTATGGGAAAGGAGAAAAAAAAAAACAGCACAGGATTGGTGGTAGTTCAAAAAAAAAAAAANTTCCTTGGGCCTCCCACATGTGGAGCTAAAAGATATTGGGAAATAGCTTTTGCTTTTACCTGCCTCCAAACACCAGCTCCCTATAGTTCCTTCCCTCTTGCCCTTTTTATTCAATTTCTATGGACAGTCCTTTGAAGATCATCCTTGCAAGTGTGTTTTAGGTAGTGTGACCAACCCTCAACTACCAACAACAGTTTTTGCAGATTCTGTTAAGCTCTACTTTATTATTGTCATTTTACAAGTCAACATAAATCCTTCTAAAAGGTGTTTTAAGCACCATTGATTTTACTAGATATTGGCAAGATATTTTCACTGGAACTGTGTTAGTTTCCTGGGGCTGATGTAAGCTAGTGCCATAAAAAACAAAAATGTATTCTCTTCTGGAGTCCCTTGGACCGCAAGGAGATCAAATCAGTCCATCCAAAGGAAATCAGTCTTCAGTATTCATCGGAAGGACTGAAGCTGAAGCTGAAACGCCAATATTTTGGCCACCTGATAGGAAAATCTGACTCATTGGAAAAGACCCTGATGCTGGGAAAGATTGAAGGTAGGAGGAGGAGGGGATGACAGAGGATGAGATGATTGGATGGCATCATCAACTTGATTGACATGAGTTTGAGCAAGTTCTGGAAGTTATTGAAGGACAGGGAAGCCTGGCGTACTGCAGTCCATGGGGTCACAAAGAGTTGGACACCACTGAGTGACTGAAGTGAGCTGAACCAGTTTTGCAGGCCATAAGTCTGAAATGAAGGTATTAACAGGGTTGTACCCTCTCTAACAGCCCTAAGGAGTATTCTTCCACATGTATCCCTAGCTTTTAGCAGTTGCTGGCAATTTTTGGCATCCCTTCACTTCAGCCTAATTTCTACTTCTGTAGTCATTTGGCATTCTCCTTTCATTTACGTTCTGTCCAAATTTCCTTTTCACAGAGATACCAATAATTGGATTAAAATGCATCTTAATCCAATATGGCCTTACTTTAACTTTATGGCCCTATTTCCAGATAAGATCACATGCATAGTTACCAAGGCTTAGGACTTATACATGACGTTTTGAACACTGTTCAGCCCAGAAGAGAAAGATCTTGAAGCCATTAAACAAATATTTCTCTAGCACTTACTATGTGCTTGGGACTCTTAGCACGCCTTCTGGGATTGCTGCTGCCTCTCATATTTCCATCTACCTTTGCCCACCAAGCAGCAACTCTTTGCCATCCCTTTAGGAAGTAGTCAGACCACTAATATGTGAATGCTTTTCAAATGCCAGGGCTGCACAGAGTCAATGACAAAAGAATGGATCTATGTCTTTCTCCCTTTTGTAATTGGTTTTGTAAAGGAGTGCTGCTTGTGCCTAACAGTCTTAAAGAGTTTCACATGACATGGCTGTTTTCTTTTTAACCTTTGGTTTTCATTCTACTGAAGGCATAAATGTGATTGAATGGGTGGGGGCTGGGCCAAGGACCAAATTAATGAAAGACCTGGGCTATATTCAGAGAAGAAAACAAACAACAAAAATAAATCATTTTCTGACCCTATGGTTTTAAAATGGCCTCAAATTCCCTTCCCAAGATCTTTTCTTGAGAGATATTTCTGTGAAGTCTAAGTCTGTCTTTCAAATTAGTTTTTATCTGTCCTCTTTCTATGCAAAATTTACTCATTATTTATGTTAGTAGTAATGTTCAGACTTCTGAACAATCAGCTTCATTTGAAACTATCCACACCATCTCTCTTATTTTAAATGCCAGTAGCATTCAGTATTAAAGGAATGCTTAATACTCTGAAAATGTAAGCCCAGTTTCAAAGAGACTTGTGATCTTAAAATGTTAGTTTTATAGAAAATAAATGAAAATAGTGATTATTGAGAGCTTACCATTTACTAGATGCTCTAATAATTTTTTTATATACATATGTGCTGTGCTTAGTCCCTCAGGTGTGTCTGACTCTTTGTCGCCCCATGGACTGTAGACCTCCAGGCTTCTCTGTCCATGGGGATTCTCCAGGCATGAATACTGGGGAGTGGGTGGCTATGCCCTACTTCAGGGTATGTTCCCAACCCAGGGATCAAACTCAGGTCTCCCTCATTGCAGGTGGATTCTTTACCAACTGAGCCACCAGGAAGCCCTTATATACACATATACACACATATATACTTTATATTTACACATATATATGTATGCATGTATGTATATATGACTAGATTCTCACAGACACTTATGAAAGAAGTAGTATTATCATATCTGTTGTACAATATCATGTCTATTGTATAGCAATATCATGTTTATTGTACTACTTATTGTACAAATAAGTAGTAATATTGTGTCTATTTTACATTTCTATTGTACAGTAACATCATGTCTATTAATAATATGTCTATTGTACAGTAATATCATGTCTATTGTACAAACTGATATATCTCCTCTAAGCTAAATAAATAAATTGCTAAGGTTCCATAGTTAGAACATAGCACACAGCTGTAACTTTTACTTTGCCTGTCGGTTCTTAACAATTTGTATTTTACTTTTGCATTATAATTTATGTAGCAGAATCCATAGGACATTTAAAATTATATTCTATAAATATTTTACATGGCTTTATCCTTTTAAATTTGATGAGCAATTAGTAAATAAAATATACTCTAAGTGCTTTAAGAAACTATGTAAAAATAAATCAGACAGGTGGAAGATTCTGCTTGGCAGACTGTAGGAATCCCACATTCATATTTAATGCTGAGTTTAAAGGCATATTATCCAAGAATGTGTCACTGTTATAATCAGTGGTTGAATTGTTTCATACATAAATTGCATCTTCTAGTGTAATGTATACATTGTTACCTTAGCAATGATGCCTCTTCCATCTGCAGCTGCATGCAAATATTTTATGTAGGCACACATAAATTTCCCCAAAACAAGTCCAATTTATTGGTATTAACATGTGCCTTCAACCTCCAATATGCTGAAACAGCCAATTTATGTTGGAAACTTCATAAAAACAGTTGCATAGTCATAGATAGAGATGTCTCTGTAGGGTAATAAATTGCTTCATTTTGTTCTTTTTTTCTTTTGAATTTTTCTAAAGGAGTCAAATGAGGCTAAAGAATAATACTGGACAGATTTATTTGGTATTAACATGTGCCTTCAACCTCCAATATGCTGAAACAGCCAATTTATGTTGGAAACTTCATAAAAACAGTTGCATAGTCATAGATAGAGATGTCTCTGTAGGGTAATAAATTGCTTCATTTTGTTCTTTTTTTCTTTTGAATTTTTCTAAAGGAGTCAAATGAGGCTAAAGACTAATATTGGACAGCTTTATTTGTTTGAGAAAATCACTAACTTGAAAGCAGTCTTTTTTATTTATGACTGGTGTTTTTGTTTTCCCTTTTATTTATTTATTTTTCTTCTATTTCAGGACAACCTCATTTATCCCAGGCAGCAGGTTTTAAAAAAATAAATATAAAAGCATAAGTTTTCAGTTTCCATAAATGTCCCTCCCTACCAGTTTACTATAATATAAGGAACACTGCCTTGGTCAAATACATCGTGTGACAATGATCTCTAGTGGTCCATTTGAGCGACTTTTATTATCATCCATCCATTTATCACCAACTGATGCCTAGTCATGAGGCATCAGTTATGTGTCAGACACTCTGATAAGTATTTAAGTGATTCTTTATCTAGTGGACTTTCTAGGACAGTATATCACTCTACAGTGAAACTGAGCCTTGAACTCAATCGGAATAGAGATATTTCTATTCTGTTTGAGATTTATCTTTAAGATAAGGTATAGGCAATTACCTCAAGTAATATGAGTATTTGACAGTGGACAGGTCATTTCATCCAGCCTTAGAATTCATTTTCCTCATCTATGAAATAATAAAATTAAGACATGCCAAGTCAACACTGTAAAGCAATTTCCTCTAATTAAAAATACAAATAAAAGATAGAATAATTAAAATGTCTTTAAAAATTATAGTCAACTTCTTGATCACTGAGGAAATTTTAGGTACTACCAATGCTTATAAAAATGGAAAATACAATTACCTTTAATAATATATTCCAGAGATGAGTAATCAATATCTATAATTTTTTGTTTTTATCCCATAATTTTATAAGAAATTATATTTTACAAGATATTTTCATAACAAAATACTTTCTTTTTCTGATTATACAAGTATCTCCATCTAGTCCCCAAGGTTTTGTGCATGTGTGTTCAGTCACTTCAGTATTGTCTGACTCTTCATGACCCCATGGACCTATCTACCAGACTCCTGAGTCCATGGGATTTTCCCTCCAAGAATACTGCAGTGGTTGCCATGCCCTCTTCCAGGGGATCTTCCTGACCCAGGGACTAAACCCATGTTTCCTTCATCTCCTGCATTGCAGGCAAATTCTTTACCTTCTGAGCCATCGGGGAATTGAACTCAATCGGAATAGAGATATTTCTATTCTGTTTGAGATTCATCTTTAAGATAAGATATAGGCAATTACCTCAAGTAATATCAGTATTTGACAGTGGACAGGTCATTTCATCCAGCCTTAGAATTCATTTTCCTCATCTATGAAATAATAAAATTAAGACATGCCAAGTCAACACTGTAAAGCAATTTCCTCTAATTAAAAATACAAATAAAAGATAGAATAATTAAAATGTCTTTAAAAATTATAGTCAACTTCTTGATCACTGAGGAAATTTTAGGTACTACCAATGCTTATAAAAATGGAAAATACAATTACCTTTAATAATATATTCCAGAGATGAGTAATCAATATCTATAATTTTTTGTTTTTATCCCATAATTTTATAAGAAATTATATTTTACAAGATATTTTCATAACAAAATACTTTCTTTTTCTGATTATACAAGTATCTCCATCTAGTCCCCAAGGTTTTGTGCATGTGTGTTCAGTCACTTCAGTATTGTCTGACTCTTCATGACCCCATGGACCTATCTACCAGACTCCTGAGTCCATGGGATTTTCCCTCCAAGAATACTGCAGTGGTTGCCATGCCCTCTTCCAGGGGATCTTCCTGACCCAGGGACTAAACCCATGTTTCCTTCATCTCCTGCATTGCAGGCAAATTCTTTACCTTCTGAGCCATCGGGGAATCCCCCCCAAGATTTTATAGTGGTTTTAAAATTGTTTTCTGTGTATTTATAGAAGTTCTTTGGTATCTCTCCAAGTTCTGCCATTGGGTGGGAAAAGCAGAAGAAAAACACAAGTTGTGAGATCTCAGCATAAATGAATTTCCACTAGATTCTAGGGAGGTCTAAAAGAGAGTTATGTTAGCAATGAACACAGTGCAGAAGTAATCCAATGACTACGACTTGGGGATCTTCATAGAAAGACCATTACACAGTTCAGAATGAGAAAACTGACAAGGAAATTTATTGGAAAAAAAAAATTTGCTTATTGAGCTCATTTGCACACTTACTGATTCTGACTGTCTGGGTTAATCAAGAGTCAGGGAAGCACCATTTACACAATGGTGACTTCCAGGAAAATGATTCACAATGAAAATAAATGAAGGCTTGTGTTCAATCCAAGAGAAACATTTGCTCAGCTGGAAAGTCAGCCAAGTGGAATATATGCCTGCTCATCTCAGAATTCTGTACTCTTAGTCATCTTGTATTTAATTATATGATAACAGGAGGGACCTAATGCATATCTACCTTATTAAAACTGCAGAATTTCATAACATTTCCTGACCTGAGAATTTTTCCTGCTCCTTTTAAATAACCTTTTATTTGGTGAAGTGTTATGGTTTTGCATTTTTATTGTTTTTGATCTCCTCTTCTTTCATTACCATCCACAAATGAAACGCAAACATGAAGCATACAAGCATTCCTTTTAGTCTGGTAAAGTGTAGTAGAGGAGATACTGTGAGGGACACAAAGGCACGGGGAGCTCTTTAGTAACTCTTCCTCTCACCTTTTTTCCTAGTCAAAGAATGCTGACCACTCTTGTTTTGAGCCAGGTATCACAGAGTTGGCATTAGATATGGGGAGAAGAGTGCTAGTTTTCTCACTCTCTTATTATTTTTGGTCTTGACCTAAGAAACTCTAAATCTGTAAGCCACATCACTCTTCTGTCAAAAGATAGAAAAGTATCAGTCTCTCCAGAACTTATTTTAAAAAAGAAAAAGAAGAAACCATGGGCAATCACACACTCTGCAATTCCTGATGATCTTCCTGATCATCCCCTCTTGCAGTTGTTTTTACTTGGCTTTATCTTCCATCACTGCACAGACTTCTCTTGAATGGTCTAATATTTGAAACTAATTATCAACTTCGGGATGCAGTTTCTCTCCTAGCTTCCTGAAACCTTTCTGCAAGGTATTTAGTCTCTTGCTTTTACTTCCTGTAATCACATCATTGAATCAACCTTGGTGTCAATCAGAAAGTTGTCAAGAAAATTACTGAAGTTGGCATAACATCTCCTCAAGAATTGCTGGGAATTCTCAAGAACTTCACAAGGCTAAGTTATGTTTATATAAGTTAAGTTTTTATCAGTAGTGGATGAACAACTCTAAACTCATCACAACAGGCTATTTATATTTAACAGTGAAAACCTAACTGTTGTATATAGCAGAGGTCCCCAACCCCTCTAGGCCAGAATGGGTTTGTGGCCTGTTAGGAACTGGACCACTCAGAAGGATGTGAGCAGTGAACGAGCAAGTGAGGCTTTATCTGCTGCTGCCCATTGCTATCTGTTATTCCCATTGCCATCTGAACCAGTACTCATCTTACAGCCTGCACCACCCCTCCCATGGCTCACATTGCTGTCTAAACCATGCTCCCTTCACTATCCTCCCAGGTCCATGGAAAAGTTGCCTTCCACTAAACTGGTCCCTGTTGCCAGAAGGTTAGAGATGACTGATCTAAACTGTTTCTTAAGAGCTTCAGACAAATTAAAAATTCTTAAGGCTCTGTCTCAACGTCTGATTTTTCCTCACTATTATTTCCTCATTTAACATCATTATTTCATCTATAAACTCTGTGTTAATTATCAACTTCAAACTTTAACATTCGTTTTTTTTTTTTCTTAATTTAATGGCATCCAATACTGGATGAGGAAGTGACAGGTACATAACTATTCCTGAAACAGAGCAGGACTCCATGGTCTTCACCCTCCACTGCCCTATGTCCTCAGCCAGCCTTTTAGATCTGGAAAACTTGAGTCAAACATAAGCTTAATCAGAGAAATAAGAACATATACAAATCAAGGAAAATAGTCAAAGGAAACCAAATAACAATAACATAGTCATTAAGCATGGTCAAGTATATTTAGTTCATTCTCAAGGACTATAGATAATACTTTGATTATATTTTATGAACTGCCTTAGAAATATACCGCTAGACCATTAACATAGGACCTAAAGCAAATTCCTTACGATTATACCATTCAGTTCAGTTCAGTTCAGTCTCTCAGTCGTATCTGATTCTCTGCTACCCCATGAATGCAACACGCCAGGTTTCCCTGTCCATCACCGCCTCCCAGAGTTCACTTAAACTCACATCCATCGAGTCGGTGATGCAATCCAGCCATCTCATCTTCTGTCGTCCCCCTCTCCTCCTGCCCACAATACCTCCCAGCATCAGAATCTTTTCCAATGAGACAACTTTTCGCATGAGGTGGCCAAAGTACTGGAGTTTCAGCTTTAGCTTCATTCTTTCCAAGGAACACCCAAGACTGATCTCCTTTAGAATGGACTGGTTGGATCTCCTTGCAGTCCAAGGGACTTTCAAGAGTCTTCTCCAACACCGCAGTTCAAAAGCATCAATTTTTTGGCGCTCAGCTTTCTTCACAGTCCAACTCTCACATCCATACATGACCACTGGAAAAACCATAGCCTTAACTAGACAGACCTTTGTTGGCAAAGTAATGTCTCTGCTTTTGAATATGCTATCTAGGTTGGTCATAACTTATCTTCCAAGGAGTAAGCGTCTTTTAATTTCATGGCTGCACTCACCATCTTCAGTGATTTTGGAGCCCCCAAAAATAAAGTCTCACACTGTTTCCACTGTTTTCCCATCTATTTCCCATGAAATGATGAGACCAGATGCCATGATCTTCATTTTCTGAATGTTGAGCTTTAAGCCAACTTTTTCACTCTCCACTTTCACTCTCAAGAGGCTTTTTGTTCCTCTTCACTTTCTGCCATAAGGATGGTGTCACCCGCATATCTGGGTTTATTGATATTTCTCCCAGCAATCTTGATTCCAACTTGTGCTTCTTCAAGCCCAGAGTTTCTCATTATGTACTCTGCACATAAGTTGAATAAACAGGGAGACAATCTACAGCCTTGACGTACTCCTTTTCCTATTTGGAACCAGTCTGTTGTTCCATGTCCAGTTCTAACTGCTGCTGTTTTTTTTTTTTTTTAATTTTATTTTATTTTGCTTTATAGTACTCTACTGGTTTTGGCATACATTGACATGAATCTGCCACAGGTGTACATGAACTCCCAAACATGAA
>SJYX01005558.1:0-28474 GCA_006410675.1 Oreotragus oreotragus | reverse complement strand
GGTTTTCCCTACTTTCTTCAATTTAAGTCTGAATTTGGTCATAAGGAGCTTATGATCTGAGCCACAGTCAGCTCCTGGTCTTGTTTTTGCTGACTGTATAGAGCTTCTCCATCTTTGGCTGCAAAGAATATAATCCATCTGATTTCGGTGTTGACCATCTGGTGATGTCCATGTGCAGAGTCTTCTCTTGTGTTGCTGGAAGAGGGTGTTTGCTATGACCAGTGCATTTTCTTGGCAAAACTCTATTAGCCTTTGCCCTGCTTCATTCCATATTCCAAGGTCAAATTTGCCTGTTACTCCAGGTGTTTCTTGACTTCCTACTTTTGCATTCTAGTCCATTATAATGACAAGCACATCATTTTGGGGTGTTAGTTCTAAAATATCTTGTAGGTCTTCATAGAACCATTCAACTTCAGCTTCTCAGCATTACTAGTGTAGGCATAGACATGGATTACTCTGATATTGAATGGTTTGCCTTGGAAATGAAGAGAGATCATTCTCCCATTTTTGAGAATGCATCTAAGTACTGCATTTTGGACTCTTCTGTTGATCATGATGGCTACTCTATTTCTTCTAAGGGATTCCTTCCCACAGTAGTAAATATAATGGTCATCTGAGTTAAATTCACCCATTCCAGTCCATTTTAGTTTGCTGATTCCTAGAATGTCGATGTTCACTCTTACCATCTCCTGTTTGACCACTTCCAATTTGCCTTGATTCATAGACCTAACATTCCACGTTCTTATGCAATATTGCTCTTTACAGCATTGGACCTTGCTTCTATCACCAGTCACATCCACAGATGGGTATTGCTTTTGCTTAGGCTCCATCCCTTCATTCTTTCTGGAGTTATTTCTCCACTGATCTTCTCTAGCATATTGGGGACCTACCTTCCTGGGAAGTTTCTCTTTCAATATCCTGTCATTTTGCCTTTTCATACTGTTCATGAGGTTGTCAAGGCTAGAATTCTGAAGTGGTTTGCCATTCCCTTCTCCAGTTGACCACATTCTGTCAGACCTCTCCACCATGCCCACCGGTCTTGGGTGACCCCACAGGGCATGGCTTAGTTTCATTGAGGTAGTCATGGCTGTGGTCCTAGTGTGATTAGATTGGCTAGTTTTCTGTGAATATGGTTTCAGTATGTCTGCCCTCTGATGCCCTCTTGCAACACCTACCATCTTACTTGGGTTCTCTTACCTTGGACGTGGGGTATCACTTCACGGCTGCTCCAGCAAAGTGCAGCCACTGCTCCTTACCTTGGATGAGGGGTATCTCCTCACCACCACCCNATTAGATTGGCTAGTTTTCTGTGAATATGGTTTCAGTATGTCTGCCCTCTGATGCCCTCTTGCAACACCTACCATCTTACTTGGGTTCTCTTACCTTGGACGTGGGGTATCACTTCACGGCTGCTCCAGCAAAGTGCAGCCACTGCTCCTTACCTTGGATGAGGGGTATCTCCTCACCACCACCCCTCTCGACTTTGAGCTTGGAGTAGCTCCTCTTGGCCCTCCTGTGCCCATGCAGCCACTGCTCCGTGGATGTGAGGAAGTGGCAAAGAGATTCAAGGGGTTAGATTTGATAGACCGAGTGCTAGAACTATGGACAGAGGTTCATGACATTGTACAGGAGGCAGTGATCAAGACCATCCTTATGGAAAAAAAAAATACAACAAGGCAAAATAGTTGTCTGAGGAGGTCTTACAAATAGCTGAGAAAAGAAAGGCAAAGGAGAAAAGGAAGATATACCCATATGAAAGCAGAGTTCCAAAGAACAGCAAGAAGAGATAAGAAAGCCTTCCTAAGTAATCAGTGCAAACAAATAGAGGAAAACAACAGAATGGGAAAGACCAGAGATCTCTGCAAGAAAATTAGAGATACCAAGGGAGCATTTCATGCAAAGATGGACACAGTAAAGGGCAGAAATGGCATGGACCTAACAGAAGCTGAAGATATTAAGAAGAGGTGGCAAGAATACATAGAAGAAGTATACAAAAAAGATCTTCATGACCCAGACAACCATGGTGGCATGATCATTCACACCAGATATTCTGCAGTCCAAACTCAAGAGAACCTTAGGAAGCACCGCCAAGAACAAAGCTAGTGGAGGTGATGGAATTCCAGCTGAACTATGTGGAGTCCTAATAGATGATGTTGTGAAAGTGCTACACTCAATATGCTTGGAAATTTGGAAAACTCATCAGTGGCCACAGGACTGGAAAAGGTCAGTTTTCATTCCAATCTCAAAGAAAGNACAAAGCTAGTGGAGGTGATGGAATTCCAGCTGAACTATGTGGAGTCCTAATAGATGATGTTGTGAAAGTGCTACACTCAATATGCTTGGAAATTTGGAAAACTCATCAGTGGCCACAGGACTGGAAAAGGTCAGTTTTCATTCCAATCTCAAAGAAAGGCAATGCAAAAGAATGTTCAAACTATCACACAATTGCCTACATTTTATACACTGGCAAAATAATGCTCAAAATTCTCCAAGGCAGGCTTCAACAGTACATGAACCATGAACTTCTAGATGTTCAAGTGGGATTTAGAAAAGGCAGATGAGCCAGAGATCAAACTGCCAACACCCACTGGATCGTCAACGAAGTAAAAGTTTCAGAAAAAAATCTACTTCTGCTTTATTGACTACGCTAAATGCTTTGGCTGTGTAAATCACAACAAACTGTGGAAAATTCTTCAAGAGATGGGAATAACAGACTACCTGACCTACCTCCTGAGAAATCTGTATGCAGGTCAAGAAGCAACAGTTAGAACTAGACTTGGGCCAACAGACTGGTTCCTATTTGAGAAAGGAGTACGTCAAGGCCTGTATATTGTCACTCTGCTGATTTAATGTATATGCAGAGGATATCATGCAAAATACCAGGCTGGATGAAGCACAAGCTGGAATTAAGATTGCTGGGAGAAATATCAATAACCTCAGATAGACAGATGACACCACCCTTATGACAGAAACTGAAAACAAACAAATAAACAAACAAAAAAAACCAACCAAACAAACAAACAAAAAAACCTAAAGAGCCATGAAAATGAAAGAGAAGAGTGAAAATGCTGGCTTAAAACTCAACATTCAAAAACTAAGATCATGGCATCTAGTCTTATCACTTCATGGCAAATAGATGGGGGAACAATGAAAACAGTGACAGACTTTATTTTGGGGGGCTCCAAAATCACTGCAGATGGTGACTGCAGCTATGAAATTAAAAGACACTTGCTCCTTGGAAGAAAATCTATGACCAACCTAGACAGCATAGAGACATTATTTTGCCGACAAACGTTCATCTAGTGAAAGCTATGGTTTTTCCAGTGATTATGTGTGGATGTGAGAGTTGAACTATAAAGAAAATTGAACATGAAATAATTGATGTTTGTGAACTGTGGTATTGAAATTGACTCTTGAGAGTCCCTTGGATTGAAAGGAGATCCAGCCAGTCCATCCTAAAGGAAATCAGTCCTGAATATTCATTGGAAGGACTGATGCTAAAGCTGAAGCTACAAAACTTTGGCCACCATTGGAAAAGACCCTGATGTTGGGAAAGATTGAAAGTAGGAGGACACAGGAACAACAGAGGATAAGATGGTTGCATGACATCACCGACTTAATGGATATGAGTTTGAGTAAGCTCCAGGAGTTGGTGAAGGACAGGGAAGCCTGATGTGCTGCAGTCCATGGGGTTGCAAAGAGTCAGACATGACTGAGAGACTGAATAAAACTGAACTCATAGATAAGAAGCCCTAGGTGGAAGAAGTTAACTGCAAGATGACCAGACTGTGCACATGACATGTGCTGCCACAGTTCCAAGAACTGACCTCAGAGAAATGGGAGCAAACAAATGCTGGAACTGAGTAATGCATGCATGCATGCTAAGTCACTTCAGTCATGTCCAACTTTTTGTGACCCTATGAACAATAGCCTACCAGGCTTCTTTGGTTCATGGGATTTTCCAGGCAAGAATACTGGAGTGGGTTGATGTTTTCTCCTCCAGGGGATCTTCCCAACCCAGGGATCAAACCTGAGTCTCTTATGTCTCTTGTATTGGTAGATGGGTTCTTTACCACTAGAGCTACATGGGAAGCCCCAGAACTGAATATTAACTGTACCTAAAATAACCAAGATTTTGCAGGTCAAACTCAATTTGAAGAGAAATATCAGAGTTGATTGTGCTTTTTCTGCATGAGCCCACTCCTTCTGTCTGTAAAAAGTCTTGCCTCACTGGTTGCCAGTGGAGGGAATGTTGGCCCTTGGACTGACATCCACCCTCCCCATCCTCCAGTTGCTGACATTTGAAAGAAAACAAACTTTATTTTCTACCAACCTGGCCTGTTTATTGGTTCTGAGCAGCTAGCAGCATGACCCCACTCTTTTTGTAATATTCCTACACTGATCTTTTTTACCTCCTAAAGTTTTCATAATGAATACATGATATGATGTCTTTAGTGCACAGAGTTGTGCTAGGTACCTGTCACTAGCATCTGATTAACATTATTTGTGATTAATTAATTCCAGATTAATTATTTTCAGTTTTCCTCATATACAGCCAGCCATACTCTTAGTAATGCATGGAAATGAGTCAAAAATTGAATCACCATGAGTGTTCTTACCTTCCAAGAGAGTCCATCATTAGGTGCAGTCTTAGACTCAAAAATAATCTTGGGAGCTTAATTTAAACAAAAGAGTCTCTGGCCTATAACTCCTCAGTCAGTACAATCTTTTGCCCTCCATTTTCCTTTAAGCCCTTATTATTAAATGTCGCACACCAGTTTACTACTTATTTCATTTGTCTCAGAATCTCAAAATAGATAGAAATTTTCTCTCTCAATAAATAGGGTTGAATTGAGACTTCTGGCTTATTCATCACTTGTCAAAATGATTTTGGCACTCCATCTGGTTTTTATATGTCAGCTAATGCCTATTAATTTTCCTTGATCTTAGTTTAATTCCTATTTTTCTTTTTCAAAATGATCTGTCTTATTCACAATTACTTGCATTCATCATTCCCAGTTTATACAGATACAATGCATGCGTATACTTTATAGGCATACATAAATTAAACAAACTATATTGTCCTACCATTATTATCCTTATCCTATTCAGACTTCCTGTGTTTCTTTGACCATTTTCTTCCAAATTACAAAGGACTGAAAATTTCAGTGTCGTTGAAGATTCTAATTCTCCATTGCTCCTTAAACTTAAAAAGTGAAAGTGTAATCACTCAGTCATGTCAGACTCTTTGGCATCCTATGGACAGTTACCCACCAGGCTCCTCTGTTCATGTGCTGGGAGCCAGCGTGAGGAACTCCACCCATGGCAAAGTTCATGAGGAAGGAGGCTTGGCATATGCAAAGGCGTGATCAAGCCTCAGAAAACCCCCTGTTCCCAAGCATCTACCCTCAAAACCAGAGTCTACCTACTTTACTATTTCATGCTCTCACCTACACCTCTGACTTTATGGGGGGCTGTTCCCCACCGGTTCTCTTGGAGAAGGAGTAAACATGCAGCTCCAGTTAATAAAAATTCCTGGGTGTGACAAGAGTGTTTCAACTTACAAACTCCTCTGAAGGTCCTCTAGCCAGCCTGATCAGGTTCCTCAGACCACATGTGATTGTTTACAGCCTCCCAACTATGAGAGGCACGAGGTGTTTTGGACTTACTAAAGGCAGATTCTTTGGGGAAATTAGAAATTATTAGTATAGTGGCTTGGTTAGGAATTATATTGGTGAAGGGTTTTTCATTTGTTGTGCCAATAATTGCTGCTAATTCCCTGCTCTGGGTGTGACAAGGGTGTCTCAGGTCAAACTTCTCTGCTGACAGACTAGCTTGTGTGACAACCTTTCAACCATAAACAACACAGAGAGTTTGGAGTATTTTGAAAGTCTTAATTAGCATAGGGCTTTTCTCATTATTGAGTAAATGATTGCCACCAGGCCTCCATATCCTTAGGCACCTGGGAATATATTAATCAATGTATTTGGAATATAGAAAAGGAAATATAGTAGTTTTTGATGTTAGCAATACTAGACTTTTTGAGTTAATGAATTTTCTCTTTTGTTATAGACCACTGTACTTTGTTATAAATTACTGTGTCCTTGCTATGTAAAAATGTAACCTTATCACAATCTTAAGATTAAATAGATCTTAAAGGGAACATTGGTGAAAGGATTTTCATTTGTTGAGCTGATGTTTTGCTGTTAAATCTCCATATTCCCTGCCCTTATAATGAATATAACTAGCATTAGGAGAAATAAGTATTAACCTTTAAGATTAATCATGTTAACCTTGGGGTAAATAAATTCCTTTCTTGATTGTAACCCATTACACCCTCACCCTATAGGAGTGCAACTTTATCTGCTACCTTCAGAGGGTGGCGCCTAGTTTAAGAAAAAACACCTTTGTAAAAAATAAGTTTTTTGGTTATCAGAAAGAAAGGGTCATAAAATGTCAGCAGGCCTCATGGCCAGAAGATGATGTAAAACCCCTAAGACCTTTTTTTATGTAAAGCACCTGATTTTGATAAAGGTCAGAATTGCTGACCCCTGCGTGATTCTGTACTCATCCCTATGTGTAACAAAAGGTATATAAGCAAACCTAAAAAAAAAAATTCAGATCAGTTTCTGGAAAGACTGATTCCCCCATGTCGTTTCTTTCTTGCTCCCTGTTTTTCTGGCTGAATTCCCATCTGGAATGTGGGTACTCACCAAGCCTGTTAATTTTGCCTGGGCTTCTAAGACCGGACTGGGGAGACCTCAGTGCCTCCTCTCCTTCAGGAGAACAGAAAGACGCCTGTGGCCTGCGTAGGTGGTAATTAGTATTCCACGTAAACCAAATTATTCAGCCTCTTTTTCTCCACTAATTTTCCTACTACACTATCCATTTCTAATCTCTCTATATATCTGTAATTAAATAAGTTTTTTCCTAGGATGCCAATTCCGTCCCCACCTTCGAATTACCCTGAATCCACCAGGGCTGAACCCCGACAACCATGGAATTCTCCATGCAAGAATATTGAGGTGCCTTTACCAGGGTATCTTCCCAACCCAGGAATTGAACCTGGGTCTCCTGTGTTGCAGGTAGCTTCTTTACCATCTAAGCCACCAGAGAAGCTGTCCTTAAACTTAACTGAAGCATCAAATTTTATTTATTTCATCATACCTTTTAATTCTCAAAGCCATTTCCAGGACCGGTTCCTCATCACCTCTCTTGATTTGTGAAATATTGCCTGAAATTATTTTCAAAATCTTTTCTTTTTTATCTGTCATTTGTAACTTCATGAAAATTTCTACCATATTATTAATAAACATTTATATTTAGATATGTCATGGTTATCTTTTTATTTGATCATGATTGTGGGATAATCTCAGACTTACCAAGATTTCCAAACACCTCCAAGATCTCTCTATTTATAATTAAGCTATATAATCCTTACATTTTTGTATAGTAACCATTTCATTAATATTCCATACGTTTCCTCATTCTAGTCCCTTTACTTAGGATGTTCTTCATAAGGTCCCAATTAGCTAAGGTTTAGTTCAAATATGATCCTCTTTCATTCAGTCTTCCAAGATTAACACCAAACAGAATTCATACCATCATTAATTATTTTTTGGTCATTATGGGATATTCTAACATATACATTTTTATTTTAATATATGTACATTTCTCATTGTAACTTAGCTGTTTTACCTCTATTCTGTTGTTGAGAAAAAACAGCAAATTGTTTCATTGCTGGAGATTGATTTGTTCTTATTTTTAAAATGTGCTTTTTTCACATGAATCTATTCTTTTTTATTATAAGATTTTATTGAGATATAACTCACAAATCATAAAATTCATCCATTTAACTTTATGATTCAGTGTTATTTTTAGTATACTCACAAGACAGTAAAACAATTACTATAATCTAAGTGCTTGAAAATGCTAGAATAGTTTTATCATTCTAAAAATAAATCTTACATTCATCAGTAGTCAGTCTCTACACCTCTTGCCCAAAGCATTAGGCAACAATTAATTGTATGTTTTACTTCTACAGATTGTCAATTCTGTACATTTCATTTGGATGAAATCAGATAATATGTGACCTTTTGTGACTGGAGTCTTACACTTAGCATAATTTTTCAAAAGTCATTCAAACTGGATTAAATATTTTTATAGATTATACTCCATTTAAAGTTGTTGAAAAATAATGATTATATTTCCCTGTGCTGTAAAAATATATTCTTCTTCCTTATTTATTTTATACCTAGTAGTTTATGTCCCTTAATCTCATACTCCTATCAACCCTTTCTCTTTTCTCTCCCCACGGGTAACCATTAGTTTGCTTTCTATATCTGCAAGTCTGTTTGTGTCTTGTTATATACATTAATTAGTTTAACTTTTCAGATTCCACCTATAAGTGGTTACATAGAGTATTTCTTTCTCTATATGACTTATTTCACTTAAGATAATATTCCTTAAGTCTATCCAAAGTATTGCAAGTGGCAAAACTTCATTCTTTTCTATGGCAGAGTAACATCCCACACTGCACATATTCATTATTCATTCAGTGGTTTAGGGACACTTACATTGGCTATTGTAAATAACACTACTACTATGAACATTGAAATGCACATATCTTATTGAATTAGCACTTTTGTTTTCTCTAAATATATATCCAGCCATGTAATTTTTGGATTATATGGCAGTTCTATTTTTAGTTTTTAAAAGGAAACCTCAATTTTTGTGTATCTATTAAATAATTTTAATTTGTGATTGCCGTGGGCTTCCCTGGTGGCTCAGATGGTAAAGAATCTTCCTGCAATGTAGGAGACTTAGTTTTGATTCCTGGCTTGGGAAGATATTCTGGAGAAGGGCATGGCTAACCACTCACGTATGCTTGTCTGGAGAATTATATGTACGTAGGAGGCTACAGTTCATGGAGCTGCAAACCATCAGACACGACTGAGCGGCTAACACGTAGGGTTCATACATGTTGACCTATAGGTATATCTACTGTTTAAAACAGGTACTCTTTTACATTCAAACACATTTTTTAAAAATCTACATTTTTTACTCTCTTTCCCTTCATTTTGTTTTTTACAGCTTCCCTGGTGGCTCAGACGGTAAAGCTTCTGCCTGCAATGCGGGAGACCTGGGTTCGATCACTGGGTCAGGAAGATTCCCTTGGAGAAGGAAACGGCTACCCACTTCAGTACTCTGGCCTGAAAAATCCCATAGACAAAGGAGCCTGGTAGAGTACGGTCCATGGGGTCGCAAAGAGTGGGACACGACTGAGTCACTTCACTTCACTTCCATCTTTATGTTTATTTCTTTAATGATTATTGCATAGTTATTTGTCCAACCACTTCATGGGAAATAGATGGGGAAACAGTGGAAACAGTGTCAGACTTTATTTTTTTGGTCTCCAAAATNCTGGATGGCATCACGGACTCCATGGACATGAGTCTGAGTGAACTCCGGGAGTTGGTGACGGACAGGGAGGCCTGGCGTGCTGCGATTCATGGGGTTGCAAAGAGTCGGACACGACTGAGCGCCTGAACTGAACTGACTGAAGGAGATCTCGGGTCCATCTACTCCTCTTCCCCTCTAGGGCAACCATTTGTCCAAGCTTCTGTCATCTCTTACCTCAACTACAGCATATTTACTCCGTGTACCTTCGATGGTTTCTCCTCACTGCAATCAGATTGCTCAAAATTAGCCTGATCTTGCTGCTTTTCTCCCCACTTCCATTTCCCCAAACCCTTCGGTGTGTTCCCATTTCCCTCTGACTAAGACTAAAACACATGACATAAACCACATTGTCCCAGCACACTTCACAAACCTTCATTTTGGGCTACTGACTTCATTTTGCCATCTGAGGACCTTTGCCCATGCTTCTCCCTAGAATGTTCCCATTTTATCTGCTTATCTAGTTTCTTCATCCTACAGACTCAACTCCTTCTCAGGCAAGCCCATACAATTCCAAATTCCTACCACCATCTCTTCATTCCAATGACATTCCCATCTTATACATTCTCACCACGGTCTGTAACTTACTTCAGGGAGCTTATAACACTCTGTAATTATGTATTTGTGTGACAGGTAAGTTAGGTAATATTGGCCTTTCTTATCAAATTTTATAAGTTTCATGAAATCAGGACCCACGTTGGTTTGCCTATCTTCCTATTCCCTTGTCCAGCAGATTGCTGGCATATAGACCAGTGTTTAGTAAATATGTGTTGAGTAAATGCAGAAATAAGCCTGCACTAATCCTTCCAAGGTGCAGTCTAGCACTTAAGATCAAGCTTGCCAGCTGCATTACTTGTGCTGTCAGTGTGTCTTTTCAGACAAAATCCTGTAACTTCCTCAAGCCTTTGAATATTTCTGCAAGGGGCTCCCTAATGCTGGTTTGTTGCCATAGAGATTTCTCATGACCTGTGGTCCAGAGACACTGTGAAGGAGCCTGTATCCAAGTTGAGACTTAGGGTTCAGTGGTCACAGAAAAAGGGAGCATCAGACATCATTTTGTCCATTTTTCTGCCTGTAGGCAGGGCATGTCCACATCATCCAGGCTGAAGAGAATCCCTTTCTATTTAAAATCTCCCCAGAAACTCTGAAACTTCTGTGGGCAACCCAGCCCAACATTTAATGAGGGAAATTTCCAGGAGCGTCTAACAAAAACTATCAATTTCGGCTCTTCGCCACTCTATTAATCCCCAAAATTCTCAAGAACACAAGACATCTCCGTCTCATCAATGTGGAGGGAAGAGCTAAACATTTTCAAAATTAAAAAATTTTTTTAATATTTATGAATTATTTGTGACAACTTAATCTCCACCACTGTTTATAAAGATAATACTGGCCAACAGTTTCATAAGTTTTTGCATGTTGTAAAATAAGACAATTCTGCTGATACACTGCTGGCATTCTTCAACTCTGTGATTCATTTCTTTTTTTTTTAAATATAAATTTATTTATATTAATTGGAGGCTAATTAATTTACAATATTGTATTGGTTTTGCCATACATCAACATGATTCACTTCTTAAAACAAAATATGAGTAAATCCATTCTTCTATATGAGGCATTAAAATTACCAAGGTTCTAATGCAGATTCTGGTTTAACAAGCTTTCTAAGCTCTTTTTGCACATAGCATCTGCCCAGGAAAGAGCCAGATCACAGCTCTTGCCTGATTTGTCCCTGGAAAAAAATAGTGCCCTAGTCTGAAACAGGTCTTGCAAAGCAACGCAGCATCCTGTCACACTGTATACCAGCAACTGCCCTGAACAATTTCATTTCAGCTCCTTTTGAGAAACTGGAGATGGAAAGCAATCTCTGTAGCTGCACAGCATAAGCTCTGACCAAAGCCAACCAGGCAAACATCCAAGTTAAATATTTACTCTCAATCCTCTAGGTCTATTTTTCCCTCTGATTTATGGCAACTAGAACTTAAGCATGATGCCACCAAACAATGATGGTAACTTGGATCAAGTAATCCAAGCAACCTGAGTTCCCACTGGTATAATAAAGCTGTAATAATGGTTATTTAACCCTGAGTGCATGTCAGGTTCTTAAAGCATGTGTACATTGGGTGAATGCTTTTACCTAACCCTAACCATCCAGGTTCCGCCTTAACTTGGTTTGCTTCTCTAGTGGCTTAGATGATAAAGAATCTGCCTGCAATGTGGGAGACTGGGTTCAATCCCTGGGTTGGGAAGATGCCCTGGAGGAGGGCATGGCAACGCATTTCAGTATTCTTGCCTGGAGAAGCCCCAGGGACAGAGGAGCCTGGTGGACTACGGTCCATGAAGTCTCAAAGAGTGGGATATGATTGAGCAACTAAGCACACAACCATCTCTTAGGTACAGGTTTTTGGTGGTTGTTTTTTTTTTTTTTTTTTTTGCTTCTCATTTGTTTTTAATGTGGTAAGAACACAACACAAAATCCACCCTCTTAACAAATGAAGTATATAATACAATATTGTAAACTTAGGCATGATGTTATACAACAGATCTCAGGAGCTCAATCATCTCGCATAAATGAAATTTTATACCAGTTGAAGAACAGCTTCCCATTGCCCAGTCCCTTCAGCCCCATTCTACTCCTGGCTTCTATGGGTTTGACTATTTTACATACCTCATCTAAGTATGAACATGGAATATTTGTCCTTCTGTGACTGGCTTATTTCACTTTGTGTAATGTCTTTTAAGTTCATCCAAGTTGAGGCATATAGAATTCTCTTCTTTTTTAAGGCTGAATAATATTCCACTGTGTGTATATACCACATTTTTAATCCATTCATCTATAGGTGAATATTTCATTTGTTTCTCCACATTTTGGCTATTTTAAACAGTGTTACGATAAACATGGATGCACAAATATCTCTTCATGATTCTGATTTCACTCCTTTTAGATTAAATGCCCAGAAGTGGGACTGCTGGATCATTTTTTAATTTTTTGAGGAAACTTCATAGTGTTTTCCAAAGCAACTGTACCATATTACATTCCCATCAACAATACTTAAGCATTTCAGTTTCTCTACATCCTTACCAACACTTATCTTTTGTCTTCTTGACAGCAGCCACGCTAACAGGTGTAAGGTGATATACTTCATTATGGTTTTGATTCACCTTATTTATGATTAGTGATATTAAGCATCTTTTAATGTACCTGTTAGTCATTTAAATATCTTCTTCAAAGAAATGTCTATTCAAGGCTTTTGCCCATTTAAAAAATCAGATTATTTGATTTTTTGCTATTAGATTGGAAGAGTTCCTTATATATTTTGGAGGCATATTTTTTGGAGACAGAGAAATGAAGTCACAGAGAGGTGAACAATTTGCCCAAGTGTGGGCCAGTGTTCAAACCCAGGCAGGCTGATGCCAGAACTCATGCTCAGAACCACTGTAATTATATAGAAATTGCATCTTACAGGGTAGTTTTCTAAACTTTAATACTGGATCTACAGAAGCAAAATCTCTATTAAATTAATCTAACATGAGTATTGCCTAGCCAATAATGACTATGCATAGAGAAATGCATAGTTTTCAATATATAAATACATACTCTGTTTTGTTTTCTTAGATTCTATTTAAAAAATTTTCTCACTTGTGGTAAAATAACAAAAGCACTTGTACATCATTCCTCAGGTACTTGAAATCTTTTAACTATATTTTGTTCTTTCTTTTTTGTTGTTGTTGATTTTATTAATTGTTGTTGTTTCATATATTTATGTGTAGATAATTTTCACTAATCTTAATAAAGGCCTTAGATTATCTGTCCTGACCCAAGATCAACTCTTTGAATCTCCAGGCTTTTAAGATCAGAAAAAGGAAAAAGGAATGGCAGAGTAAAACCCTGTGAATTCTATGTTTCCCTATGGCTGTATTTTTTGCAATGCAGAGAAATAATCCTCTAAATACCACTTGGGGGTGATGGGGTGGACTGTGTCAGTTCACTAGTGACCCAGTGATCCTACTGATCCTAGTCACTGTGGCTGCCACTAGCCCTGGAAATACTAATGAGAGAAATGAGGGGACCTTCGCTGGGCCAAGGTAGCACTTGGACCTGCTGCCACTAACACACTGAGGATATCACTAGGAACGTAGCCGGACACTCCGACCTGGCTGAGCAAAACATGTAGCTTAGACTGCCTCACGGGGTAACTCCACTAACAACATCCCCAGGAGGACAAGTTTCTGCTCCAGTACCACTGGAAAATGGGAAGATCTCCACCTCCAATTACCTTGTTGAGTAGCTCTGGTTAATAGAATGTTCTTCATTATTTTTGAGCCAAAAATGATCAGTGGAGAGGAGGGGGGCGGAAACGGCCACTATTTCTACAGCCATCATGATAATAACAGTGTGTTCACTGAGCCTCTCAAATGAGTCAGGATTCGCCCAGGGGACTGTTCCTGCATTTTCTCACATAATCTTTACAACTATTACACAACAGTCACTTTTACTGACCCATCTTACAAAAGAGGATCCTAACGTCCAAGTCACTTTTAACCCTAACAGTTCCTACATTTCCTCTTCAAAAGAAGAAGAAGAGAGTGAGAGAAAAAAATTAACAGTGGACTTTGATCCCAAAATGTTTTCTTCAAGTTTCTTTCTGGAACTCTATAGCCATCCTAAATGAAAAGTGCTAAAGTTCTGAGTATCGTCCAAGTCGCTTTTAACCCTAACAGTTCCTACATTTCCTCTTCAAAAGAAGAAGAAGAGAGTGAGAGAAAAAAATTAACAGTGGACTTTGATCCCAAAATGTTTTCTTCAAGTTTCTTTCTGGAACTCTATAGCCATCCTAAATGAAAAGTGCTAAAGTTCTGAGTACCAAAAGCATAAAGCTGCCTCCTGGCCAGTGAACCCCCTGGCTCCTTCTCCACGTTCTTGAACCCTTGAGGGAAGTGCAAGCTCCTCTCATTTTCCTACTTACTCTCAACCACTGCTGCTAATCCCCTTCTAAGATGCTTGGGGCTGGTGCACTGGGACGACCCAGAGGGATGAAACGGGGAGGGAGGAGGGAGAGGGGTTCAGGATGGGGAACACGTGTATACCTGTGGCGGATTCATGTTAATGTATGGCAAAACCAATATTGTAAAGTAATTAGCTTCCAATTAAAATAAATAAATTTATATTAAAAAATAAAAAAGAAATTCAACTTGTTTTCACAAACAGAAATACAGTTATCTCCACACTTTACAAATTCCAGTGCTCATTCTGAATGTAAGGGAAAGAAAGGAGTCTGGTCAGAAAACTCTCTAAGGGACTTCTCTGGTGGTCCATTGGTTAAGAATTCCAGAGAAGGGAATGCAGGTTCAATCCCGGGTTAAGGAACTAAGATCACACATGCCTTGTACCACAGCTAAGTAAGCCTGTACACCACAATGAAGAGCTTGTGTGCTGCAAGGAAGATCAAGTGGAAAAAAGAACAAAAACTCTCCAAACGCTCAAGTCTTCTTCATGCCCCACCCCTCCACTGGCATGCCTTCCCTTCTGAAGGGAACAGAATCTGACCCAAGTTCTGCCCCAGGGAGAAGCACTTTTACCATCAACTTAGATGAAAGGTCAGCCCACCAGAGGAAAACCATAAAACAGAATCTGGGTCTAGAACGCGTCTGTGAGTTTTAACCAAGGACTAGCAAGACAAAATGATAAAGGGAAGGAAGCAGGGCCTCGCTGTGGTTCCAATAAAGCAAGCATGGGACTCAGAGTTACGTTGTGGAAGTGACTGGGGCACTTCATGTAACATCAGCTCAAAGTGAGGCAACAGTGTGATGTAACGATGAGACGATGTGAAAGCCCTCCTCCACCGTCCCTCACAAGGAAGAAAATGTAAATGATGTTTCAATCTTGGTTTAAACTTTAAATTTACAACATAGAGACTAAGGTTGATGATGGCTGTGTCTCCTCCCAACTGCTCAGAATGCTGGTAAAATTGAGCCTTCACTGATCCGAATCCCACTCTTGTGTGGCCACAGATATTCTGAAGAGGGGGGCCGGGAAATCGAGTAGGACCTGGAGCAGAGCTGAAAACTCTCGTGTTGTTCACTTGGAAGGAGAGCCTGAGGGAAGACAGCCCACCTGGAGGAGTCTCCCTGTGAAACAAGAATTAAACTCATTCCCAGATGGCAAAGAGAAAGGTCCAGGCTCATGGGTGAAAGTTACATGAAATTCAAGTTCGGCATCATATAAGGAGGTGTTTTTTTGCCAGTAAAAGCTTGCCTGAAGGCAAGCACAGCTGGTAGGTGAGAAAAGGAAGGACAGCACTTGGCGTGCAAATGCTGGAGAAGGGATTCAAGTAACAGGGGTTTGGGGTGGCTGACTTGGTTGACATTTGCAGACTCGCAAACCTAAGAATCTGTGATTGGGGCAAAGGGCTTTTCTCAGATAGAGCACATACCAGTATAGACAGCAAAGAATTCCCAGTCTCCAAAGCCTGAGGAAGCCATAGGCCAAATGTCTCTCACCCAGCTTCTCACAAGGTCTGCAGTACTGTTTCTTCAAGCCTTGAAAGCTTGTCTTAGCCTCTGACAAGGGGAAAGAAGGGGTGTCATGCTCAAAGAGGCGCTCACAGACCTCTGACATCCGTAATGCTGGTACCATATATTGAGCAGCTACTCCACTCACAGCAAGCACTGTTTTCTGTGCAAAACTACCTCATTTATTTCTCACACAACCACCTTGCAAGGTGGTTACAAAGAAGATGAGAGCTCAGAAAAGGATTCTCAACTCACGCAGCACCTAGAGCTGCTGGGTAGCGGTGAGGACCATCAGCTTCTATGTAGGACACCTCTTAGAGGCAGGCCNGGGGGCAGGAGGAGAAGGGGATGACAGAGGATGAGATGGCTGGATGGCATCACTGACTCGATGGCCATGAATCTGAGTGAACTCCAGGAGATGATGATGGACAGGGAGGCCTGGTGTGCTGCAATTCATGGGGTCACAAGGAGTCAAACACGACTGAGTGACTGAACTGAACTGAACTGATTTTTTCTCATTTTTTTAAATTGAAGTCTAATTTACAATATTATGTTTTTCTCAGCTATACAGCAAAGTAAGTGTATATATATATATATATATATAGCCATATTCCTTTCAATTATAGATTATTGCAAAATATATACTATAGTTCTCTTGCTATTTGATAAGTACTGTTGTTTATTTTATATATACTTATATAAGTATATGGGGGTACCCTTGTAAATATAAGTCTTTGTTTTCTTGTTGATGCCTTTAGAAATACATCTTTAATTTTAACCATTTTTATTATGATATGTCTTGATGTGGGTCTCTTTGGTTTTATTTGCTAAGACATGTTTCTATACTTGGAAATCTGTTTCCTTCTTCAGTTTACACAGTTTTTAGCCATAATTTCATCAAATACATTTTCTAATCCTTTCTCTTTCTCTTCTCCTGGGACCCCTATAATGCAAATATTAATACATTTGATTTTTTTCCTCCAGGGCCTTTAAATTATCCTCATTTTTAAAATGTGTTTTCTTTTTTTTTTTGATGTTCTGATTGGGTGATTTGCATTATTCTGTCATCCAAATCACTTACATATTCTTCTGTATCAATGTCTGCTCCATTTTCCTCCTAGGGTGCTTTACATTTCAGTTATCATATTCTTCAGGTTTAACTGGTTCTTTTTAATATTTATTAATTTCTTGTTAAAATTCTCACTGTGTCTATCTATTATTTTGTCTAATTTGGTTAACATTCTAATTACTAATGCTTTGAATTCTTTATCTGGCAACTTTATTTCTGTTTATTCATGTTTATTTGTTTGTTTCTGACATTTACCTATTCTCTTACTCTTTCAAATGAGACAAATCCCCTTGTCTTCTCATTTTCCTTTACTTTATCTATCTCTATAAAATTAGGTGATAAAGTTAGCTACTATGATCTTAAAGTGGTATCCTTATTTAGGAGTGCCCCTATGCAGTCTGTGTGTGCCCAGTGGCTTGGACAGGAGCTCTGGATTTGGCGTGAACAGAGGCTGTGTCTTTCCTAAGGGCGTGTTGGCAGCTATTGCCTTAGCAGAGGGTGGGGCTGGAAATGGAGGGGCTAAGGTTGGAGCCAGGTGTGAGGCAGGGCGTCCTCTCTGCTCAATGGCTGTCATTGCCCTGTTGGGCATATGATTGGATCTCAGGTTGCTAGAAAAGAAGCCTTCAGGTTCAGCTAAGTTGGTTCCATTCCCTTTTCCTTTCTCCTCCCAGCACCAGAACCTCTATCTCAGAGAGGAGAAGTGTTGGAGCAAGAAGGGCTAGTGCGGACACTTGGCTGAGTTAGGGCATGAGCTGTGGTCACCCACCACAGTCAGAACTTCAGACTCTTTCTGACACATTACCTGCAGACTGTCCCTGTCCTTCTCAGAGGCAGCTTCAACTCAAAATCTCCTCTGCCCTTCACAGATGATTTCTCCCCTTGACCTCTGCCACCTTCACCTTGATGTGGATCTACACCCCTGGGTGAGGGGCCTGTGCAGGCTTCTGGAATAGTCAGGTCATGGGCTATGGTAGTTCAGTCACAGACAAGATGTGACTGCTTCTGATACACTGCCTTTGTGAGCACCAGTAATGGCATACCTTGCCCTTTGGCTCAGATGGTAAAGAATCTTCCTGCAATGCAAGAGTCCTGGGTTTGATCCCTGGGTGAGGAAGAGCCCTTGGAAAAGGGAATGGCAACCCACTCCAGTATTCTCATCTGCAGAATTCCATGGAGAGAGGAGACTTGCAGGTTCCATGGGATCACAAAGAGTCAGACACAATTAAGCAACTAACACTTTCACTTCTACCTTGTTTAGATGCTCCTTCCAGTGTGAGTAATCTGTGTCTCACAGCCAAGCTTGATCACTGCAGCCCTCACACAAGTGTACATTTGGAACATGAAAGAGCAGGACTGTGCGGGGTGGTTGGGGGTGTGAAGGCGGGGGGTGAAGGGGAAGAGTTTGCAAGGCCAGTTGAGAACCGCCCTTGGCAGTAGAGAGAGACTGACCAGCCATTTTCACAGTTCTGAATCCACCCTATCCAACCTGCTTTGGGAGCAAGCAAGCTTGTGCGCATTCTTTGGAAGCAGATGCTGGGCTTCCCACAGTCCTTCTGTTAATAGCCAGCACTGCAACCAGCTAAGGGGGCTTGTCTTCCCTGTATAAGACCCAATATGTTTTGGGGGCAAATAATATGTGGCTTGAATCACTCAGTCCCCAAAGAGGATCTCAGCCATGCTGTTGCTGTCAGTCTGACTCCTTTCTACCCAATGCACTGCAGCAACCCAGGCTTCCCTTTCTTTCACCATCTCCCAGAGCTTGCTCAAATTTATGTCCATTGAGTCAGTGATGCCATCCAACCACCCCATACTCTGTCATCCCTTTCTCCTGTCTTCAATCTTTCCCAGCATCAGGGTTTTTTCCAATGAATCGGCTCTTAGCATCAGGTGGCCAAAGTATTGGGAGATTCAGCTTCAGCACCAGCTCTTCCAGTGAATATTCAGGGTTGATTTCTTTTAGGATTAAGTGGTCCCTTTGCAGTCCAAGGGACTCCATTTTGAATTGTGTTCAATTCAAAAGCATCAATTCTTCGGTGCTCAACCTTCTTTATGGTCCAAATCTCACATCCATACATGATTATTGGAAAAACAAAACAAAACAAAACATAGCTTTGATTATACTGACCTTTGCTGGCAAAGTAATGTCTCTGTTTTTTAACATGCCATTTAGGTTTATCATAGCTTTTCTTCCAAGGAGCAATTTTTTTTTTTTTTTAATATTTCATGACTGTAGTTATTGTCTGCAGTGATTTTGGAGCCCAAGGAAATAAAGTCATTTACTGTTTCCATTGTTTCCCCATCTATACACCATGAAGTGATGGGACCTGATGCCAATCTCAGTTTTTTGAGTGTTGAGTTTATTGTGGTTATTGATATTTCTCCTTGCAATCTTGATTCAAGCTTGTGCTTCATCCAGCCCAACATTTCACATGATGTACTCTATATAAGTTAAATAAACACGGTGGTGCTATACAGCTTTGACACACTCCTTTCCCAATTATGAATCAGTCTATTGTTCCATATTTGGTTCTAACTGTTGTTTCTTTGCTTGCATACAAGTTTCTCAGGAAGCAGATAGGTGGACTGGTATTCCCATCTCTTTTAAGAATTGTCCATAGTCTGGGAGTTGGTGATAGACAGGGAGGCCTAGCGTGCTGTGGTTCATGGGGTCACAAAGAGTTGGACATGACTGAACGACTGAACTGAACTGATGATCCACACAGTCAAAGGTTTTAGCATAGTCAATGAAGCAAAATTAGATGTTTTTCTGGAAATCTCTTGCTTTTTCTATGATCCAGTGGATATTGGCAATTTGATGTTTGGTTCCTCTGCTTTTTTTAACTTCCTGCACATCTGGAAGTTCTTGTTTCATGTACTGTTGAAGCCAAGCTTGGAAGATTTTGAGCATAACTTTGCCACTTATGTGAAATGAGTGCAATTGTGTGGTAGTTTAAACATTTTCTGACATTGCCCTTCTTGGGTATTGGAATGAAACATGACCTTTTCCAGTCCTGTGTTCCCTGATGAATTTTCCAAATTTGTTGGCATATTGACTGCAGCATTTTAACAGCTGCAGATCTTTTAGGATCTGAAATAGCTCAGCTCAAATTCCATCACCTCCACTAGCTTTGTCCATAGAGAAACTTCCTAAGGTCCACTTGACTTCACACTCCAGGATGTCTGGCTCTAGGTGAGTGATCACACCATTGTGGTTATCTGGGTAATTAAGATTTCTTTTGTTTAGTTCTTCTGGTTATTCCTGCCACCTCTTCTTAATGTCTTCTGCTTCTGTTAGATCCATACGATTCTGTCCTTTAATATGGCCATCTTTGCATGAAATATTCCCTTGGTATCTCTAATTTTCTTGAAGAGATCTCTGGTCTTTTCTCATTCTATTGTTTTCCTCTATTTCCCCACCCATATGATCTCTCTTTCCTTCTGATCCCTTGTCCCCTCCCAGGGGCACATGTCCTGACTTGATTGACTCTTTCACCTTTCTACTGGATTCTGTGTGTACCTTTCTTACAGTCTTGATTTTATAAGAATCTCTTGCCAGTCTTAAGCTAGTTTTCATTGAGAATTGTTCCACATGTAGTTATATTTTGATGTGTTTGTGAAGATAGTTAAAATCTCCATGCTCTTGCTCTGCCATTTTGATTCAAGTCCCATATTCCCTTTACTTTTGCTTACTTAGCATTTCATCTGCATATCTATTACAGTGTTTTTGTGTGTGTGTGTGTGTGTGGTATATTTTGTGTAAATATATGGCTTCCAAATTGTATTGAGGACACATAATTGTGTACCTTACAGTACCTAGAACAGTGTGTTGTGCACAGAAAAAAGGCAAATATCTGTAGGATTCAATAAATAAATTTACTTGTAACTTACTCATTAAATAATGTAAGTAACAAATTTACATGACACCTACTAATTCTGTATATTCCTGAGAATTTCCTTTATATAATAAAACTAGGTATATTTTATATTCCTTGTTTCTACCAGTGGGTCCAGAACCATAAACTCACTTTTTTAATTCTCATCTGTAAAATGAAGCTACATTGTTATATACGTGATGTGGTTATAGTAAATACTATCAGCCAATACAAGTAAAATACATTGTGATATATAGTGCTACCCATAAGCATTAAGAATCATTAATGATACACGGTTGAAAAGTAAATATAAAAACTTTGATAACATCAGTTACCTTTCTAACCTCCCTATTATACAGGAGTATACCAATTGAAATTTTAATATAAAATTAACACTGATCATTTCATATTTCATCAAGGTAAGTCCTCTGATATGAGTAAAACTTTTTCTGACCTACAGTAAGAATTAAAATAATAACAATAATAATATGTAATAGGGGCTTTATATTTATTTTCTCATTTTCTTTGAAACAAATTTTAATAAAAATGCTATAATTATTTCCATTTTGCAGATGAAGATAGCAAATGAAAGATTACACAGCTATTAAATGTGAGAAGGGATAGCTGAATCCTGACCTGTTTAACTCAATACCACATTCATTTGATAATTGTAAAGTTTATCCATATATTGCTCCATATTTTTAAAATATATTTTCTCTCACTATTCACTATCCAAGTATTTCCAGGATATTTTTTTTCCTGATCACCATATATGCAAAATAATACTTATTGAAGGTCATGTAAATGAGAACTGACATATGAAACTTCACTTCACACTCTGTAAACTTAACATTTTATATGTCAGAAATTTGATAGTAATTTATCTCTATAACTTATAGCATCTATGGGTTTTGATCTTGTTATAATTATTAACATACATTTTACCCTTATCTCTAAGTTTCTTGACAAAAACATCTATGTTTTATCCAGTTTTGAACTCCTTGGAAGCCCACTGTATTGTATACAGTAGGTGTATACATATTTGAGATTATGTAACTTTATTTTTCATTCCAGTCTTATAACACATGTATGATGAGTTTACATTTTTTCTTTGCTTAAGTGGGGAAAAAGGAAGAGAATTCATGGTGAGCAATTGTTTTTATATATATATGTGGAGATTTGATCATGGGGCTAAATGTGTTTGAAGACAGTTAAACAGTAAATATCTTTTTAAACTAACCCTGTTTTCTTTGATCTGCATGACTATCCTAAAGCTGGGTACTGAGAAATCTCATGAAAAGTAGTTTCTAGAAATTGTGGTTCCAGTCAATTGAGAGTTTACTGTTGTGAATGCTACTAGGAAATGAGTTTTAATTCCTGATGGAAAGAATACAATTACTATGTGAGAGTTTTATATACGTATTAAAAGGCAATCATTGTTAAGTAACCAATTACTTTATCACTGACCTTATTTTCTAGGCCAACACTTCTTAGACACACAATATTAAGCTACCAAATTGAATCTACAAACTCCAAAACATCAATGGTTCCCTAAAGATCTACCCTGCATCCACTGATTTCTCCCACATCTATCACTTTCCAGGTTCAAATAATATGTTTACAGCTTTCTTTAGTCATTCAAATAACTAAGTTCCCAGAACTATAAATAGCCCATGCTATATGCCTAAACACATTTCTTGCTAATGACTGCTACCTTGAAACCTATTCTCCAAGACTTCTTCCTAAGCAGTGGAATCACAACTCTCACAAGTCTTTCATGAAATTTCCTATTCAAATTTTCGCAAGTCTTTTGAGCCAAATATTTCTTGTAAGGCAATACTTCATTTTTAAAATCAGAGAAAAGTTCTGTGGAATTCTTAACTAATCATGCAACTTAAATAGCTTAATTAAAACACCAGAAAATAGCCTTGTCCCACACATAACATTGTACAGTCCTTGGATTTGTCTCTTTTGTGTTATTCATTGTCTTCTTTTCATGTTTTATTTTAGCATTCTTTCTCCCTCTCTGAAAGTGTTAGTCTTAAGCTAAACATCTTCACTTCAATGACTTACATTGTGACAGAGAAGCATCCATCCTTATTTAAACAATGCCAATAGTATAAATAGAATCTCCCCTCCTAAAACTAACAACATCAATTATTTAATCTCAAATATCTTTAAAATTGCAACACACTTGCATAAAAAAGCATTAATGGGTTTCAGTTTGTAAACACTTTATAAACTATAATCTTGTCAGTCAACATGATTAACATTTGCAAATTAAGCTAAACTCTGAAAATACAAGACAATTAATTAAATTTCATATTTAGATTGAAGATAGTTTTTGAAATTATCATCAAAGTGGGAAAGCTTTAACCCTATAGAACTATATGAAGGTAGTTCTGCCAATAGATTGAGATTGTACCATTATAGCATAGACAAAATTTCAGATTTTGAAATTGGTGATTTCAAAGTTAACAACTCCAATGCACAAATGCTTTAAAGCACAAGTAAGTCCTTAAAATGTAGTTTAAAACAGAATATAGGAGATTCAGGAAAGAACACATGGAGATCACCTTTCTCCCCACAAATACATCAAAATACATCTGCATGCAGAACAACTCCTTCAAGATAACCACTGAATGCTGGCAAAGGCTTTCAGCTTCCAAAGAGGCAAGCTAATCTCCACATAAAGGAGTGGGGTAAAATAATTAAGGGGGAAAAAAAAATAGAAAGGGAGACAAAAGAATCTGGATGGAACCTGCACATCTGGAAGGAATTGTGAAGGAGGAAAAATTTCTGCATACTTGGAAATCTCCTGGGCAAAGATAGGGTGACACTTTTATACTTCAGAGGTGAGGGCAGCAATAGGTGTGTGGAAGGCAAAAGGAACAGATTTCTGCATAGAGATTAGAGCTGAACACCACCCTCCAGCCTGAGATGTGTGTCTGCATTCTTGCCAGGGCAGATAGGGATTGGGTGCTGAAACCTAGGCTTTGGAGATCAGACTCCAGGGAGAGGACTAGAGTGAGTATGATACAGGGAAAAAATTGAACCTGCCAAAAGGCAAGAGGTTATTGTTTTAGGGATCTTTTAACTCAAGGCACACACAGACAGCAAGACACTGCCTTCACAAATACCAGAAACCAGGCAGGATGAAACCCATGACACCAGAAGTGGCCAGGCTGCTCACTGCAGTTGGCTGTAAGCAGGTGCCCAGGAGCCTAAGTAGCCTTGCCCTGCCAAGAGAACCACTTCCTGGGGCCAGTTACCCTGAGAGAGTACATACTGCATCAGGCTGCAGCAGCTTTCATCAGACAATCCCCGCACATCCCAACTGTGTCTGTCTCATCCCTCCCGCTCACAGCTCGACTGATCAAGTGAGCCCCCGTAAGCTGCAGCTTTTGCCCCATCTTGTCTGTGTGAAGAACAGACATCAGAGGGTAGCCTACGAACAGGCATGGCCAAAACCAGAACAGAGGACCAGGGACTGTGTGTCCAAATAAGAGGAAGGAAATTCACTCTTTCAATCACAGAAGCCGTGGGTTAAACCCCCACTATTGGCTTGAGACTGGATTTTAGAGGCAACTGTGAACTTTAGAAGCACATACAACCTGGACTAAGGCTAGATCTGAATCTAAGTTGACCCCACAGTGCTCACATTAGGTTCAGAGACACTTCTTGAAATATTTAAGATCTTTCTGAGTAGTCCAATTGACTAGAGATCAATGCACTTGAGAGGACACCATTGAGGACACAAAAGAATATTCTTACTACTGTTGCAGGAAGGGGGACCTCTTCCAGGGCCTGAAACTGGGCTCTTGTCTAACACTCAGAAATGAATTGTCTGAGGAGACACATATGCTGACATAGCAAGATATTTTATTGGGATGACACAGCAAGATATTTTATTGGGCTGACATAGCAAGATATTTTATTGGGATGACATAGCAAGATATTTTATTGGGAAAGGGCACCCGGGTGGAGAACAGTAGGGTAAGGGAACCCAGGAGAACAGCTCTGCCACATGGCTTACAGTCTCGGGTTTTATGGTGATGGTGTTAGTTTTGGGGTTGTCTTTAGCCAGTCATTCTGACTGTCCTTCCTTGTGGTGCATGACTTGTTCAGCCAAGATGGATGACAGAGAGAAAGATTCAGGAAGGTGGTCAGACATGTGGTGTCTCCTTTCTACTTTTCCTGAACTCTTCTGATTGGTGGAGGCTTAGTTCCATGTTCCTTACCAGGACATCCTGTCGTAAAACAACTCATGCAAACAGTTACTACGGTGCCTCGCCAAAGTGGAAGCTTTCAGTCAGTGTGCATTCCCTAACAACTCCCTGCTGAAAGACTTTATATTCAAGATACTTTTTGGGAATTGGGATGCAGGTCACTTTCTTCTGTAACTTCTTCCTGCTGTATATGGGCATAGGCCTGCTTAGCAGAGCAGAAGTCTCTCTCTACCTGATCTAAGTCAAGGTATTTTTTGCCTTTACTGAAACCTACATTCACCCTTGTAATAACAGCAGTTTAGTTTGAAACAGTTGGCTCCTCTCAGAGAAACAGACAGGGGTGAAACAGGAGACCTAACAGAATGGTCATCACTGGTCTCCAGAAACAGGAGGCAACATTTGGGGTGAGGGCTGCAGGGTTTGTGATTTTTTTTTTTTTTTTGATTGGTTGGTGGTGAGGCAACAGAGCTGTGCTCCAGGAATCTTGTGTTTAGTCTAAAGTTCTCATTCTCCACCTGGGTGGGGGCTACAGTTCTGTAGAAGAACTCAAAGACATTGTTATGCATATTTCTTTGAGTAGGAACCAGGACTCTGTCTCAAGGATGTATCACCATTTGATTGTTTCTCCTCTGTTTCTGTATCCCCTCCCTTCCCTGACTAGCAATTGTTTGAATCTACCCCTTAGAACTCAGGGAAGTTCAAGGAGGCTGAACAAAGCCTATATCCTACAGACAAGAAATGGAGAACAAAGGACAGATATATACTCCAAAGACCCATCTAGTTCTGCTCAGTTTTAATTTAGGGAACTGGGCAACTATGATTGTGATAACTTCTTGTCAAAATGGGGTACAGGATTGCCTCAGCTTGGAGAATAGACACTGAATTGGAAGTATTCCTGAATTTCAAGTCCTAGATCTGAGCCTTATATGATTAAAATCTCAATTCCTTGGTCTGCCATTTTGTTTTAACAGACCCAATTAGAAGTAGCTGGAGGAGGGATAACTGGAATTTTAATAGACAAAGTAAATCTCATTTCTTTTTAGAAGAATAGGCCTGAAACCCAGTCTCGACCTGGCACCTCGGGGAGACTTGTAGCCGGGTAGCCAGTTGCCTAGTTTTATAAAGAGTAAGGTTGAAGTTACTAGCTTCCAGCAGACATTGTTTTGAGAATGGTGGCATCTAAGCCTGACATGACTCAGGAAACTCAAGTGTTTAGCAATACAACGTCTAATCTGAAATTACATCCACAGTATCATCTAGTTATTGCCCAGGATGTCTGAACCACAGCTACTCTATTTTGACCTTTAATGTAAAATTTTCCTTCATCGCCAAAGCTGCTGCTGCTTCTACGTCACTTCCATCATATCCGATTCTGTGAGACCCCACAGACGGCAGCCCACTAGGCTGCCCTGTCCCTGAGATTCTCCAGGCAAGAACACCAGAGAGGGTCACCATTTCCTTCTCCAATGCATGAAAGTGAAAAGTGAAAGTGAAGTTGCTCAGTTGTTTCTGACTCAGAGACTCCATGGACTGCAGCCTACCAGGCTCCTCCGTCCATGGGATTTTCCAGGCAAAAGTATTGGAGTGGGGTGCCATTGCCTTCTGCTCATAGCCAAAGCAGATGTCACCATTAATGATGTCAATGTTTCTCTAGATATGAGAACATGCAAGAATTGGGACTCATAAAATCTTCTCCTAAACAGATCTAATTATCTGAAGACCTGTTCTGACAGTTTTTCCCAGAGCACAGACTGCCTCATTCCTGATTTTCACCCTGAATTCCTTTCAGGGAAGTTGAAGGTCAGCAGTTGCAGTAGCCATGATTTAATCTTTGTAGACGTAGATGACAAGTGTCAGTTTTCAGTTGGAAGAGCCCCTTTTTGTTCATAAACTTGACCATGATTTTGAGGGGGGCATTTCATGACCATTTATCCCATGGTGCTGAGACTGTCCATTCTTAGGTTTGGCAAATATTTTGTTGACAGACCACTCAATGTGCTTTTATTGGACGAGGCCATAAAACAGTATCCAAAATTCTCTGGACCATGTGTAGGAGACAGGAAGAATAAAAGAAAAGCAGGTTCCAGCAAGGGCTGCAAAAGAAATTTATAATTATTGATCAACTGGATGCCATAAGGCATGGAACTCTTGGAACAAGTCCAGAGGAAACAGTTCATAATCTTGAAAACAAGACATGATCCTAGGGTTGGAAAACCGACCCCAGACTCTTTCTCAGCTGGCATCTCAGAGTCACATGTTTTATGTATCTGGTGGAAAATCTATAGATAATAATATTAGTCTTAGTTACTGATTTGTTATTGGTAACTGTTTCCTAATTACTCAATGATTAATGATCATTTTGTTCTTTGGCCCTGATGGCCACATGAGTTATAGTTTAACTCCTCGCATATTCTTTCATTCATGTCTGAAAGTATAATAAAGCTGGGTTGGATTCGGTTTCGGCACCTTCACCTTGGAGCCCTGATCCAAGGTGTTGGATCTTCTGATCCTCGCTTTTCTCTGAATTCTCCTGTCTTGTTTCTCATTTTCTTGCTGCATCACACTTTTGAAAACACTGCTTGTCAAGCTAGTCTTGACACCACCTGTCTTACTAGCCTCTTGGTCCAAGAAAACATTCCCTCTTGTTGCTTCTTCCCATATCTAGAGTTACACTGCTACCATCATTGATCTTATATGGAACTATATATTATTTTATCAGAGGCCTCAGTCACATATTTGGCAGTATAAGAAACAGCAATTTTGTAAAACATGTGAAATGCAAATAACATAGTTAGCAGTATTAGTAAAGTCACAAGTAAGACTTAAGAGCTTCCATTAGATATAGCCCAGTATATCCCAGGTCATCTGACTTAGATTACTCTGTATGAATCTTTATCTTCCAGGGAAATTATATATTGGCACTGTCTATAAGGCACATAGTCCAGTTTTCTAGTGTTACTAGACTGATTATTTTTAGTATGATTTAATAGTTTCAATATAGAGGAGACGTTAAACCTAAATTATCATAGCCTGGTGTTATCTATATAAATCCATTCCATAATTGTGAGAAAGTTTTCCTCCTTTGATGAAACTTTGCTTATGGCTCTGATTGAGCTTGAGTAATGAAGAAAGCTCAAGTTTATGGTCAGAGTCAGATCAGGCATTATTAATTGGTCCCATGAGGGATCCCATCTAGTAATATCAATAGTGACCTGAATATGACCATAATTAAAGTAAATTTTCTCAGGGCCAACCAGTTAGAGCTTTATAGTAGAGAAATTTACCAAGGTAACCCAGAATTAGACACAGGTAATTGGTCACAAACTCAACAA
>SJYX01005557.1:0-15871 GCA_006410675.1 Oreotragus oreotragus | reverse complement strand
TCTCAGCCATTTCTGTGCCCTTGGTCCCTTCCCTGGCTGCTGGCACAGAACAGAAACCACCACCAAATGGAGGAAGACAGAAAGCAGGTCTTCTGTTTCCAGAGGCTTCTGCTATAATTTCTGACCACCCTGCCTCTGATGCATCACATCCTGTCCTTGGTGTCACCCCCCCACGTGCCCTCCTGGCCCCAGCCTCATGCCAGCTGCCCTGCAATGGGGCCCCGGCTCCGCTGATGGTGACTGACAACACCCCGCATGCCAGGAAGCCCAGGGCAGCAGGACTGGCTTGTTGGCAGGAGGCATTGGAGTGACAGACAGCTCCACATGGCCTTTCCAACTCATTCCGCAGATGCCCAGCCTTTCTGGGAAGGAGAGCGGGGTGGCCCCCACCCCAGCCACCCATGCACGTGGGTGCCCCCCTTCCTTCATCTTTCCTGGGACCAAAGCCCCAGGCTCCCCCTGGGGTGCAACCCTGGGCAGGACATTTAGCTCTCCCAGGCTCAGGAAGCGGATACGATGTTCCTTGCACTCCACATTTTTCTGCAACATTTAGTCGCTTCAGTTGTGTCCGACTCTTTGCGACCCCACAGACTGTAGCTCACGAGGATCCACTGTCTGTGAAACTCTCCAGGCAACAATACTAGAGTGGGAGCCATTCCCTTCTCCAGGGGATCTTCCCAACCCAGGGATCGAACCTGTGTCTCCTGCATTGGCAGGCGGATTCTTTACCACTGAGCCACCAGGGAAGCCCCCTTTTCCTGCAGGGAAGCCCCCAACTGGAGACAGTGATCTAGGAGTCACACCCTTACTGCCCCCTCCCCTCTGGCTCGACTCCCCACCCCGACCCAGCCAGGGTCCCATGTCCCTGGAGTCAGCCTCCGTCCATGGCTACGAGGACCAGGTGTCTCTGTGTGTGATCCCTGAGTGCATGGAGAGACGGCAATCCCACTGCACAGAGAGGGAAACTATTGCTCCAAGTCATGGAGTGTCTTAGCCCAGGTCACACAGGCGGTCGGTGCAGGCACTGGGAAGGGACACAAGGCGGTCTGTCTGCAAAGTCCACCCTCCTTCTACCGTGAAGCCTGAAGCAGGCTGCAGAGGTGAGGGAACGGAATCTGGGCACTCTGTCTGTGACCATGTGCGAGTCCCAGGGAGGCAGGGATGAGAGTCACAGCTCCTGCCGTGAGCACACAGCTGCCGTGAGCACACAGCTCCCGTGGACGGGGGCTGGACTGCAAAACCGTCACACGCGGCTCGTGGTTGGGGTCAGCAGACCTGCTTCCCCAGGATCTGCATGACCCCAGGCAGGCCGGGCCAGTTCTCCAGACCTCCATCTCCCTTTGGGTCACGGCCAGGGTCATCTCTGCTGGTTGTTCCCTGGGTGGGGGGGCGAGGTGTCATTGAGGGCTGGCCCTTGGGAGAAGAATTCGGGATGGGCGAGGGTCCTGTCCCCGGCAGGGTGAGACCCAGGAGAGGTGCTCATGGCAAGCTGACATAGGAGAGGGTGGGCTCTAGAAGTTGCCCTCCAAGGGCTGAGGCCAGGAGGGTCCCAGGAGACCTCAGCCACGCCGGCGCGTGGGGAGCAGAGGGCCACCCGGGAGCTGTGGCTTGGTGGTGGGTAAACCCAGCGTGAGACAGGGGGTGGGTTTACAGGAAGGCTACCAGCTACCGGAAAGGACAATAAATTAATAGAATAGGGCTGTTTGGCTGGTGACAAGGGATAAAACATATGGTCCAAAAAAGCCCCATGGGAGCCTGTCGCAAGGATGAATGAGAAGGCGAGATGGGGAAGGAGCCGGGAAGAGGCTCACGGAGGCCAAGGAGGCCCAGGGCCCCTGACCTTCCTGTCTCCCCTCCTTTCTCTCACCATCCCCCTTCGCTTCCCTCAACTCAACACACAGCATCAGGCCCAGAGCATCCTCTCCAGACAGGCCGTCCTGTCCTAGAACCTGCTCCTCCCGGCTTTCGCTGGCCCTTCCACCCCACTGCCCACGCAGGCCCCCCATTCCCCACTAGAGGTTTTGAGCCCTGGACACCCGGCTCACACAGAGGCTCTCAGTTGTAATCCAGGGTATGCATTTCATTCCTTTGTCCCTTCACTCAACTTGCTAATGCAGCAAGTTTTATTGAGCACCTACTGTATGCGGGACGTGGCACAATGAGCCGGAAGAAAACCTCTGCCCTCCGGCTGCTCACAGGCTCACGGGGAGATGGGTAAGCCCTGTGAAGGTGGAGGGAAGCCCGTGACACATGGCCGGAACTGGAGGGACCAGCAGGAAAGGTGGGACTGGCATCGGGCCGAGGAAGGCTGTCTCGGGCAGAGGGTGGGTGTGCAGAAGCCAGGAAGCGTGAGGCAGCAGTGGCTTCTGGGGACTTCAGGTGTTTCCATATGAGGAGGACAGAGGGTGAAGGATGGTGGCTGCCGGGCATGAGAACTGAAGCGTGGCTGGCCCAGCGGCCACAGGAGCAATCTGCAGGCTAAACTTGGTTTTGAGCCCTGGCTTCTCCAATTAGGACCTGCACAACCTTGGACAAGTCACTTAAACCTTCTGAGCTGATTTCTTCATTGGAGGAGAACGAGATGAAGATCATAGCTCCTGCCTCGCAGAATCGGGGTAAGGAAAACACGAGAAAAATGCAGAGGCATCTCCCAGCCGGGTTTTTGAATACATGATTTGGGAGGGTCGGGGTCTCAGAGAATAAAGGGGCTTATGGATTGCGCTCAGGAGTTTGGATGTCAGTTTCTGAGTGTGCATTTTGTGTGCATGTGCACACAGGTGCGTGCATCCTGGGGGCTTGTTAGGGTGGCAGGACCAGCCCAAGCTCCATCTCTAGCCTCTTCCAAGTTTAGTCCCGTTTTGTTCCCTGGATCCCAGAGGAGAGTCCAGCATAGTTCGAGAAGACGAAGAAGCTGGGGATGGTGTGGAGCAACCCTTAGAAAAGTTGGAGTGAAGGACACACACCTTCTCAGCACAGACCGTCTCAAGGTCATGACTCATCTCACTGACCCTTCTGCTCAGTGAACACCAGTTACAGGAAAGGCCCCGGAACACAGAGACGGACACGCGGCCCCACCGGGAGGCCCTGCAGGCTGGCTGCAGAGACAGCATTCCAGCTGCAAGCCGAGGGCGTGGGGACCAGGTCCCGTGGGTCCTGGGGGCAGAGCGGGGCGCTGAGGATTACTGGGGCAGTCGGGGATCCTTGTGAGTCATTCTCTCATGGGTGAGTCCAGCGGCTCTGGGCTGTCACCTCTGCACCGGTCACCTCGTGACCCCCTGCGACACCAAGACCACGCAGGCTCGGAGCTCATGAAGTGACAGCTGCTTTCCCCTGTCCCTCCTGCAGGACAAGAACGGAAGGAGGCAAAAGCAGATGCCCAGAGTCCATCGGGCAACTCCCCTGGTGGTCCAGCAGCCAAGACTGTACTCCCAATGCATGGGGCCCAGGTTCAACCCCTGCTCAGGGAATTAAATCCCACATGCCGCAGCTAAGAGTTCACATGCCACAGGTGAAGATCGGATGTGCCCAGACTAAGACCCAGCACAACCAAATAAAAAGTTTTTAAAAAGAGTCCATCAGGGGCTGCTGCTGGGGATTCCAGGGAGACACGATCTCCAGGGAGCAATACCTCCTTCTGGAGACTTCACTGTGTTTCATTTCTGGGGGGAAAGTACTTCCCTGCCCAGAGAGAGAGAGAGAGAGAGAGAGAGAGAGAGGATGCTGAGAAGAGAGGAGGCTTTAGTTTGGACCCTGGTGGTGGTGAAACTGAGCAGGATGCCATTGGAGCTGCTGGGCGTGGAAGCCTTTCCATGTCCCCTGTTCCTTGTTTGTAGGGAATGGACTCCACACTCCACGAGCTTCCCTGAGCCCCACAGAGAAGATTCCAGCGGCGGGTGATCAGGGAAGGGCGTGGAGGCAGACAGGGAAGAGCAGTGCAGCTTTGGGGCAGGTCCGGTCTGCCTCAAGGGATACACACAACAGGATCCTTGAGCTCTTTACGGAACTGAAACCCCCAACAAGTGGAAGATGTCAGCGGTCTTTAGTCCAAGGGAGACTGGTACTTGTGCTCAGTTGCTAAGCCGAGTCCTCCTCTTTGCAACTATAGCCCACCGGGCTCCTCTGTCCATGGGATTTCCCAGGCGAGAATACTGCAGGCGGTTGCCATTTCCTCCTCCAGGGGATCTTCCCAGTTCCGGGACTAAACCCGCGTCTCCTGCACTGGCAGGAAGATTCGTTACTGCTGAGCAACCAGGGAAGCAGGGAAGGCCACCGGGGGCCAGACAAGCCATCAAGGGCTCACCTGAGGCCAGATGAAAGGAGCGCAGACTCTGCACACACCCCAATCTTCCCAGCAACCCCAGCCTTGGACCACCACTATAAAACCCCTCACCAAATCCCCCTGGGTTGGGATACACAGATTTTTGAGTCCGCTGTGTCCCCGTCTGTCTGGCAAAGCAATCAAGCTATGCTTTTCTGCTTCGCCCCAGACTCCGTCTCCGAGATTAGATTCGGCGCCAGTGCACAGAGGTCAAGCTTTCAGCATCAGTTGCTGTCGGGGCGCCGAGAAGTATGGGGGCTTGGGAGCTATTCTGGAGATAGATGGAAAGGTTCCTTGTTAGATCGGAAGTAGGGGCTTGTCCGAGGGAGGTCAGTGGTGATGGTTCCTGAGACAAACCCTGGAGGAGAGCTGGTTTGGGAGAAAATGCTGAGTCTAGTTCTGGGTGCATGTGGGTGTCCAGGTAGTGTCCAGGGCTGGAGAAGGGACCATTGAGGATGCATCAGACAGAAATGGGAGCACCACGATGAAGGGGTTCTGACCACTGCCTAGCGCAGCTCCAAAGCCTCAGGGGGCTCTTCACGCGCTTTGGGTCCCACGGTCCCCTTGATGGTCTGGGCACGCGCCGAGAGAGCACTGCCTTGTGTGAAGTGCCCGCCTCGTGCCAGGCTGTTCCAGGGCCTCTGCCTCACCACGTCCACATGGCGGCCTTCAAGGGCATCGCCGCCCTTCCAGCAGACGGGGAAGCAGTCGGTCAGTGAGGCTGACAGTCGCCTGAGGTCATGAGGGTGTGGCCGGCAGAGGTGGGACTCACACCCACGCCTGGCCGAGTCCAGTGCCCAGACCGGGTCCCAAGGCAGCCTCCTGCCTCGCCAAGTGCGGGGTGAACAGGGGCTGTCTGCATTGTGTTCTCCCAGGAGGGTTTAAGAATCAGGAGGTGTCACTGAGCACCTCTGGTGGCCCAGTGATAAAGAATCCATCTGCCAATGAAGGAGACCTGGGTTTGATCCCTGAGTCGGGAAGATCCCCTGGAGAAGGGCACGGCAACCCACTCCAGTATTCTTGCCTGGGAAATCCCAGGGACAGAGGAGCCTGGCGGGCTGCAGTCTATGGGGTCGCAGAGTCAGACATAACTTATTGACTAAACAACTGAGACCCAGCCCTCCCAGAAGGGCAGAGCTTAGGGGGCTCACAGCCCCAGGACCTCCCAGCTGCTGGGCACCTACAGCATCACCCCTCTTCCTCTAGAAGAGTCCAGGGGAAGGGCCCCAGTGGGGATGGCAGGGGGCCCTCTGTCTCTCCCCTCATCCTGCTCTGTCTCCCTCTGTGTCTGTGTCCACCCATCCCCCATCCCTCCCCTGCATCTGTTGAGTCCTGGACGTTGCAGAGCCACCATCCGCAACGGCAGGTCAATCTCTCCGTGGCTCATCCACTCAAAACACATCATTTATCCCCTCAAGGTCAAAGCGTTTATTTCTGGGTGAGAAGAGGGCTAAGAGAAGAGTTCCTCCGGCCATGCCCCGTCCCAGATAATGTATGAACCGGCCAGTACCTCCACCTGCTCTGCGCTGAGGCACAGACGCAGGAGGGGGCAGGTGAAGGGGCTGCCTCACCCTTGCAACTCTGCCTCCTCTGGGGCCCCTGAACTCTCCCCAATTTCTGCAGCCCCCTCGGGTGGTTCCNTTTCTGGTTAGGATGTGGTGGCTATTGCTTCCCCCAGGGTGACTACAAAGTGAGCACTGTTATCTGGTGGATGGGATCCACTTTTACACCTGAACATTACATCTTGCATCAACCATACACTTTATATGGAGAATTTAATGAACTGTAACCCTCCAGGCTCCTTTGTTTATGGAATTCTCCAAGTCAGATTACTGGAATGGGTAGCCATTCCCTTCTCCAAGGGATCTTCCTGACTCAGGGATAGAACCTGGGTCTCCTGCACTGCAGGCAGATTCTTTACCATCTGAGCATCAGGAAAGCCCATATGGCTTTTAGGTAAACCTAACATTTATACACCTTTATTTGTTTTGTATTATATGATAGTGACTTTACAGGAGTGGGTTAAATTTTTCACTCCTAGAGTCATATACTTTGGCCATCTCACGTGAAGAGTTGACTCATTGGAAAAGACTGATGCTGGGGGCAGGAGGAGAAGGGGACGACAGAGGATGAGATGGCTGGATGGCATCACTGACTCAATGGACATGAGTTTAAGTAAACTCCGGGAGTTGGGGATGGACAGGGAGGCCTGGTACACTGTGATTCATGGGGTCACAAAGAGTTGGACACTACTGAGCAACTGAACTGGAACTGAACTGAACTGAGACTCATATATTGTACCATTTAAGAAAATAGCCTCTGGGGTCTAATTGCTTGAGTTCAAATCCCTACCTGTGTAAACTTTACCAAATTCCTTAACACTAGAGCCTCAGTATTTTCATGTATAAAACTGAAAGTAATAAAAAGTGATTAAATATATGAACTCTGGGGAAAAAATGCCTGGTTCTAATGCTAATGTTTCTGGCTTATATTCTGTGTGACCTAAGGTAAAATATTTAATTTTTCTGTGCCTGAATTTTCTCATCTATGAAATGGCGATTATAACAGCATCTATTTTAAACAATTCCTGAGTAAAATACAGTCTAAAGTAGACACTAAATTACAAATTACACTCATTTGCCTTCCCAAAAGACCTTATAAATTTTTCTCTAGAGAAAAGATTTGATTTTTTTTTAATTCATTATAGGCACTAAGACCAGGACATAGTTTCGTTACACCTACATTCACTTTGAAGCATAATCCTCCACTGATTCTGAACCTCTTAGATAGCACTGCATCCTATTGCTTAGTAAAGACATATGTAATTATATGCTTTGCTGTGGGTAGTATGGAGGAGCAACAGTAAAGCGAATACTTCACATGTTTGTGACTACCCAGTGTTACTTAAACAATCTTCCACATGGCCAGTCAATAGTGTGCCTTCTCAGCTGCTTTTGCAAATAAGACACAAGTGTAACCAGGCTTCACCAAAGATATCCACCAGTATGGAGCTTCAATTTGTAAGAAAGAAATGTGAGAAATGAAGTACCAGAAATAATCCATTTCTTCTGAAGAGTATCAAGGATAGCCTCTTGATGAAAATGAAAGAGGAGAGTGAAAAAGTTAGCTTAAAACTCAATATTCAGAAAACTAAGATCAGGGCATCTGGTCCCATCACTTCATGGCAAATAGATGGGGAAGCAATGGAAACAGTGACAGACNTACCAGAAATAATCCATTTCTTCTGAAGAGTATCAAGGATAGCCTCTTGATGAAAATGAAAGAGGAGAGTGAAAAAGTTAGCTTAAAACTCAATATTCAGAAAACTAAGATCAGGGCATCTGGTCCCATCACTTCATGGCAAATAGATGGGGAAGCAATGGAAACAGTGACAGACTTTATTTTGGGGGGCTCCAAAGTCACTGCAGATGGTGACTGCAGCTATGAAATTAAAAGACTCTTGCTCCTTGAAAGAAAAACTATGACCAACCTGCTGCTGCTGCTAAGTCGCTTCAGTCGTGTCTGACGCTGTGCGACCCCATAGACGGCAGCCCACCAGGCTCCGCTGTCCCTGGGATTCTCCAGGCAAGAACACTGGAGTGGGTTGCCATTTCCTTCTCCAATGCATGAAAGTGAAAAGTGAAAGGGAAGCACTCAGTCGTGTCCGACTCTTCAAAACCCCATGGACTGCAGCCTACGAGGCTCCTCCGTCCATGGGATTTTCCATGCAACAGTACTGGAGTGGGATGCCATCGCCTTCTCCATGATAAACCTAGACAGCATAATAAAATACTGAACTGAACTGAACTGAACTGACAGCTGATTAAGGATAGTGAAGTGGTTCTCTCAGGGAAGCCTCTGGCATCACCCTCCAGCATCATGGGTGTCATTTGCTGGTTTCCAGGTCCCTGCAATGAATTATTTGCTTCAGTAACTGCCACAGCTTTTGCACACATAGCTTCTATCTCTGACATCAGACCCTCTTGTAGATCCTCTAAACTATCAAATATCCTTCAGTAAGTTTCATTTCTGTTTAACCCAGTTGGAATGTGTTCTGTTGTTTGCCACTGGAAACTCTGAAACAAGTGAAGCAAGGCAGACAGGCCACCTCTTCAGTATGAGAATATATATCACAGACCATGAGCAAAGGATAGAAATCCATCACATTAATCCCAACTTGGCTTACGTTAGTGCAGCTGTGAATTCAGATCACCTTTACTTGTATTGTTTAAATGAAAAACAATTGCCTCTTCCAAAACTATTAAAGAAGTCCCCCATTAATGCTAAAAAAAAAAAAAGTGAATGCCTGAAACTACATAGTACTGAACCCTGCATATACTGTTTTTCCTATATATGCATACCTGTGATAAATTTTAATTTATAAATTTGGCACAGTAAGATTTTAACACCAATAACTAAAAATAAAATAGACCAATTATAAGTTCTCTGGTGGCCTAATGGTAGGATTTGGTGTTTCCTTTGTGGAGGCCCAGGTTCTATCTCTGGTTAGGAAACTATCCCACATGCTGCATGCTATGTGGTGCAGTCAAAATATTATCCAAAATATACATGTATAACAATATACTGTAACAAAAAGTATGTGAATGTAGGCTTTCTTTCAAAATATCTAATTGTATAAATTTAATGCTTTTTCTATCTTAATTAAGTACATATTGTGCTCTGTGGCCTTAAGGTGTGAGATGTGGAAGCAAAATTAGCTTGAATTTCTTTTGCCTTCTTTGAAATTTAACATATAGAAGATTTGTTCTTACCATAGATCTTAGCAATCTCAGAGTACATTTTTCCCCTTACTAGGTCTAGAACTTCTGTCTTTTCACTTAAAGAAAGCACTTTATTGTTTTTCTTTAGCATATCTGAATGGCCTCATTACTTCTCTTTTGTCTTGGGGCCATGATAGAGTAAAATAAGAGTTACCTGAACACAAGAACTGCAGTAAACATGACAGCTACTCAGTGACTAATAGGCAGATGATTCACATTCTGGGTGGGACAGAGCAGGACAGTGTGAGATTTCATCACACAAGCCAGAATGATGCACAATTTAAAAATTAAGATATGTTTATCTGGAATTTTGCATTGAATATTTTTAGACCAACTTTGACCATGGGTAACTAAATCCATGGAGGATGAAACAGCAGATAAGGGTGGACCATGGTACTTCTGCTTACACTTAAAATGTTACGCAGTTAAAAATATAGATGAGGGAAGAAAAATAAGGCAGTGTGATTATGCATGGCAGCAAGATTCGTTGAGCTTAATGAGAGATATTTAAAAGTTATCCAGGAAAATTTTCTTCAACTTCAGCATTATTGACATTATTATTGTGGACCAGATAATTATTTATTGTAGTTAGTGGTCTTATGCATGTGACTGGTCTCTAACCGTTAAATGGTAGTGAAATCCTTGCCCCAGCTAAACATATCTCCACAGATAACCAAAGATCTTCATAGTAGTGAGGGGACAAAAGGTTGAGAATGAGTAATATAGAAACAAAGACATTTTTTAGTCAAAATGAGAAAAGAGTATATAGGATACTCCTGAGTATTCTACACCTGTGTATCCCATTTAATGATTCTCCTGTGGTTTGCCCATGACTTGTCTGCTCCCTTTATATATTCAAGCAATGAATTGGTCAGAGAAAATGAACAAGATAGTGGGAAAGGTAAGGACAAGTTAACTGAAACTCTAACAATTGATTCAATATAATAGAAGGTTGTGTGCTAGGCAGCCTATGAAGAGTTTGGTAGTAGAAAATAATCAAAGAATAATAACCAAGACAGAATAACTAAGAAAGGCCTGCAGGAGTAGTGATGGTAATCTTTCAGCAACAAGTGCCACCTCCTGTCATATAACCTTGCATTTTGAACTTTTAATCCATTACTTAATTCTATAGTAAAAACCAGTTAAAATGCATATTTTTAGAACTTTTGTCCTAAAAACTTTAAAGTCTTTCCCACTATCGTGTACATTTTCTCTGACCAGAAATTGAACCCACACCCCCTGCATTTGAAAGAAAAGTCTTGACCATTGGACCACCAGTTTCCTGGTGTGGAATGTAGGTTCAATTCCTCATCAGGGAACTAAGACCCTACAGGCTTTGTGGCCAAAAAACTAAAACATAAAACAAGAGCAATATTGTAAGAAATTCAGTAAAGACTTAAAATTTTTAAAAACAAAAATGGATATTTTCATATTTTCATTTCATAAAAATTCAAAATGTCCATATATAAAATGTATATATGCATGAATATTAAATATTGTATATATGTATGTCATATGTACACACACACATATATATAAATACATATATATTCATACATAGTTACATATATATATATAGTCTGTATGACCCATATATAGAGAGAGACCTCTTGCAGTTTTGTGAAAATGTTTTTTTATGTTTGCTATCTTCAAATATTCATCAGTATGCTTTTAAACATCCAAATGGTGTTCTTGAAAGCTAGAAAAAGAAAAGATTCTAAATCCTATAATTTTATTGGCTTCTTTAAACCTTTAAATGTCATAGCAAACTTCTCATTGATATGAACTATGAGAGCAAAAGCATTTGGACCAGATGTATAGTCTTTGTTAGAATCTGGATCAAATTTTGTTATCAACTGAAGCATCGTACATATAATACTGTAGTTTGAGCAACAAAAGTTATTATACTCATTGCAGATCTATTTTATACAGGAATATTAATCTAGACTTAGCATAGCAGTTATATTTCTTGAAAATGTTTATAAAGCAAAAATTAAAGATTCCCCATTGCTTTTCTCTTACTATTTGACTACAGAAGGCATTTTACATCTTTGTGCACATAATTCTTAGCATTATTGTCATAATGCATGCAAGCATGCTGTCACTTCAGTCATGTCTGACTCTCTGAGACCCTATGGACCATAGCCTGGCAGGCTCCTCTGTCTATGGGATTTTCCAGGCAAGAAAACTGGAGTGGGTTCCCATGACTTCCTCCAGGGGATCTTCCCTGATGCAGGGATTGAACCTGCATCTCCTGTGGCTCCTGCATTGCAGGCAGTTTCTTTACTGCTGAGCCATGGGAAATTCTTATTGTCATAATGACCCTCTATAAAGTCCTATTTTTCATATCAATCCAAACAATGATTTGCACAAATCATCAGAAAACCAACATTATAGGTTTTTCAAGAGCAGGATGTTTAGAAACCAGGTCATAACAAGCATCACAAAGCAATTATCATATGTCCCTGCCCAAAACCTGTGCCAGTTGTGCTTCTGTGTTAAGCAACAACCTGAAGAACCAAGAATTAATCTAGAAGGTGGGGTAGAAGGTGGAATGACAATGGAGATTAAGGAACCATCTTCTTGCAATCATATTCTGGCTACATTCTAACCCCTCCAATCAAGAAACCCTACTGGTCTTAATAGAAGATGAAAAAGAAGAGGGAAATTGACAGATTGTCACCATCCCTGGCACGTCCATTACTGGTGAACAACCTTCTTGGACGCTGATGTGAATACATTTTAGGGAAGGTCCTCACTAATCCATTCCATGCATATGTACCACATTCTATCTATATGCCAAGCTTGGTGCTAGGTTTCATGTACGTGGTATTGTAAGAGAGATAATTATTCCTGCCTTCATGGAAGTGAAGTTCTTGTAATGACATGTTATTGCACTGATATGTTATTACGTAAGGCTATGAGAGGAAAGATCATTTTTGTATCATTTTATGTATTAAAATTTTCAGGAAAGAAATATGCAAGTCTGGGGTCCATTGTCAGTAACCAGAAAAAATAAGTTTCAAAGGACCATAATGCAGCAGTGTTCTCCACTGTGTGTATCATACATCTCTTCAATTATGCCTAATTGTGTGAGATGGCAGCTGAGGGAACAATGCTAGAGTCTTTGTCTAGAAGATTTCTAGAATAAATGAAATGTTAACAATAAAATAAAACAAAACATATAGAATTAAAATAGAGTACTGAAGATGGTGAGTCGAATGTGATGCTGTGATAAGGAAAAAGAGGAAAGTTTGAATAATCAATGAGTTAAACATGGAACTGTACTCACAAGGAATATATTTGAATCTGCTGAGAAATGAAGAATTTCCCAACAATTAACTTTTCAGCAGTGGAACAGTAGACTTCCTAAAATAGTGCATTTCATTCAAGTAGAGTCAATTTTAAAAGCATTGGGAAAAAGTTGATTGTTGACCTCTAAAATTCCCAATATAAAATCATATTATTAAAATAAATAGATAAGAGAGAACTAGAGTAGTCATCAAATGTGGGAAAAATCAAAATGTCAGTCTACTGAAAAGTATACAAATTCATATTGTAATTAAGGTATGAAAAAAGATATGGATAATGATTAAGGCAATCAATGTGACTAGAATATGAGACATCTCATTAATCATAGTCCAGCCAGATTTCAACATTAGCAAAATGCATCATCTTTAATTTCATAGTTACCATCCAATCCAAATAGAACAAAACATACAATTAAGCCATTTAAAATAGTTGGATTAGGTCACTGCATTTCTTGGTCAAACCCTTTCCTTTAAAAGACAATGGATTTCTTCATAGGAAACGCCTGTTGGCAGGCCTACTTTTGAATACTGCCCATTGATTTTTGGATCTTCCATAAATGGAAAGTGCCCAACTGCCCTAAAATAGACATTTCTTCTTGAAGTAGCACGATTAGAATATAAAGTGTAAGATTTTCCACTGTTTTTGATCCCAGAGGGAAAGATTTCAACATTTCATCATGGCATATTACTGTTGGTTTGGGGGAGATCCACCTCATCAAATTAAGGATGTTCCCTTTCATTCTTAGTTCATTGAGTGTTCCTTTATATAGGGGTTTAAATTTAATCATACATGTTTTAAGATCATTTGATTTCCCTTGTATCTGTTAATATGGGTGAATTATACCAATTTAAAAATCTTAAATCACTCTTGTATTATTGATATAAACCCCATTTGGTCATAATATGTTTAATTTTCATAAATCATTAGCTATCAGTTTTTAAATATTTTTATACTTTTTTAATCAGAGAGATTACCCTGTAGTTTCCCCTATGTGCATTTTCCTTACCAAATATTGATATCCAGATGATACTCTCTTCTTACCAATTTAAAAATCTTAAATCACTCTTGTATTATTGATATAAACCCCATTTGGTCATAATATGTTTAATTTTCATAAATCATTAGCTATCAGTTTTTAAATATTTTTATACTTTTTTAATCAGAGAGATTACCCTGTAGTTTCCCCTATGTGCGTTTTCCTTACCAAATATTGATATCCAGATGATACTCTCTTCATTAAGAAAGTTGGTAGTGACTCTTCTATTCTCTAGAAGTTTATGTAATTTGCAGCCAATTAAGCTGACTGTGCTCTTTCCCCCATGGGGGCCCAGTGTGCAATGGCTGCAAATAGCAGCCTCCTTGGTAGTGTATGCAACCTGTTGCCTGTACAGGTTACCCTAAGGGACCTTGGAAACAACTCTTCCTAGTGGGCATTCATGACTGGCCGGCTGTTTCCCAATCTAGACTCCAGTCAGGTATGCGCGGTGCCTTTGGAAAGCCCCAGGGCACAGTGGCCAGGGACCACAGTGGCCAGGTCATAATGTCCATCCGCACCAAGCTGCAGAACAAGGAACATGTGATTGAAGCCCTCCGCCGGGCCAAGTTCAAGTTCCCTGGCCGCCAGAAGATCCACATCTCTAAAAAGGGGATTTACCAAATTCAACGCAGATGAATTTGAGAACATGGTTGCAGAAAAGCGACTCATCCCAGATGGCTGTGGGGTCAAATACATCCCTAATCGTGGTCCCCTGGACAAGTGGCGGGCCCTGCACTCATGAGCATCAGCGCTGTCCCCTCCTTCATCATGCTCACCAATAAATGCTATTTCCTGTCAAAAAAAGAAGTTTATGTAAGATTTCTATTATTTTTTCCCTATTTGGTAAAAATCCATTGATGAAATGTCACTATTTAAAGGAGCTTGGTGAATAGCATACAGCATTCGAATATTTTTTTTAATTTCCTGCATACCTATAATTATTTCAAAACTCTTTTTTTTTAACATTTACTGGTGACACTTGATTTCCAGTTCTGCATGTAAGGTGCTTGAAGATGCCACTCCATCTTAAACAGCAGTACAAAGCTCAACAAATTTTAAAATTAATAACTTTTGAATAAGCAGGAAGGTCCTACTTATAGCATAGGAAACTATAGTCAATGAAAGTGAAAGGGTTAGTCACTTGACCATGTCTGACTCTTTGCAACTGCATGGACTGTAGCCCTCCAGGCTCCTCTGTCCATGGAGTTCTCAAGGCAAGAATACNTAAAAATCAAATGTAATCAGAGGGAGTCCATGAAGGAAAGAAAATGCCCTAATTTCAAGCTTGCATGAAGCTCTTGGATGAATCAATGGTACTTCCCTAGAATCCAGGGATTGTGTCTAAAGCCAGATCAAGCCAAGTCTTGCTTTCATAGAAGACAGTATGCTCCGGGTCCCATAGATATCTGATTTGGGCAACAGCTTACTGGTAACATGCAAAATATTTTCTTTTCCCAAGAACATTTGAATTAATTCCCTATTTATTTAGTAAATGTGTTGTACAGTTTGTATGCCAACACTTATACATTGACATTAACCATGGAAAGTTCTTTTATGTGTACTTTCTTACTATAGGGGCCTGAAGCTGGTGTGAAAAATATATTTCCTGTCTTTCTTGGACTTGGTAGCACACATATTTTATAAAAAACATTTTGAGAGGCATTAAGGAGCTACAGTGTGTGTATGAGTTTATTTTATATGCATGAACAAGAATTCAATTCAGGAAACCTGAGATAGATGGAGAGGGTTTTGCAGAGTCAGTACTGTGTTCCATACTGATTGCTATCACGAAGCAAGCCCAAGGTGTAATTAACCCTCCTTAAATGGAACTAAAATCAAAATGCACCAGAAGATAAGGCTCTTTTAACTTCAATCCCATTTTGCACATACCAGAGAAGCTGAGCAAATACTGTGTGGAATCTGCCATGCACAGTGTGTGTGTGTGTTCAGTCGTGTCCAACTCTTGGTGACCCCATGGATGTAGCCTGCCAGGCTCCTCCATCCATGGGATTTCCCAGGCAAGAATACTGGAATGGGTTGGCATTTTCTTCTTCAGGGAATCTTCCCTACCCAGGGATCGAACTCTCATCTCTCACACCTTTAGCATTGACAGACAGATTCTTTACCACTCTGCCAACCATGACTCCAGAGAACACAACAGGCATATCTATACAGATTTAGAATCTGCTTTTCAGTGTACATAAATCTTTTGTTTTGCAATAAATCACAGGCACCAGTAAACATATTTTAGTGTTTTTATGTTGTCTTCTCATCTGATCAGCAATTCCAGACAGTTTCATAAACACGAGAATGCAAAGCTGGGAGTGCATAAGTCAGCTTTTCTTTTCTTTTCTTTTTTGCATATTGTGGGCAAACATATTGATTCTATATTGAAGGAACAAGTTCTTGGTACTTTTTTTTAAA
>SJYX01005556.1:0-29003 GCA_006410675.1 Oreotragus oreotragus | reverse complement strand
CCCCCCTTTTTGTTGTACTAAGATATTTAGAGATAAGTTTCTAGCTCCCTAAGAGGTAAAATCTAATTGTATCGACCACATATGAGTGCCTGGGATGTGGGCTCATCTTTCACAACCTCAGAATTGTGTTGGTTCTCCAGTCAGAAGGACACGGTGCTTGTCCTGGTACCAAAGCTGATAGAGGTCGTGTCCCAGAGGAGAGGGGTTGCTGGGTGACTTGAACCTTGAACTGTCATCTGCATGAAAGTGTCACTAACTTATATTCCACAGGGACACTTCTGTCTGCTGTGTTTCCCAAAAGCTGCCTCTGCAAGTCGGGTGTCTTGAGACTGGTCTGAGATGCAGCTTAGACACATGGACAGATTCAGGCCGCCTTCAAGCCTCCCTGACTGTTCTGGGGGATGAAGGAGCTTGGAATCCCTGGGAAAGAGGGAGGAAGTGATAAGGTGAGACCTGGAGACCCTTCACGGGTCGAACTCTGACAAGGATACGCTGGTGGAGGTGGGACCCTGAGTCATGAGGAGAAGTGACTTTAAAGCACACGAGGGAGCACCTCACATTTCCAGGTGGCTTACCAAGTCTATTTCAGCTTTCAACCACTATCTGACTTAGGGAGTCATGAGGGTGTGTGTCAACATGTGCATGTCCATGTGTGTGTCTACAGGTGTCCATGTGTATCCACACATGTCCACATGTGTGAGTGTGTCTGCATGCATGTACATGCGACTCCATGCATGTTCATGTGTGTCTGCTTGTATGCCATTGTGTGTGTGATTATCCATACATGCGTGTCCATGTACACCTACNATGTCCATGTGTGTGTCTACAGGTGTCCATGTGTATCCACACATGTCCACATGTGTGAGTGTGTCTGCATGCATGTACATGCGACTCCATGCATGTTCATGTGTGTCTGCTTGTATGCCATTGTGTGTGTGATTATCCATACATGCGTGTCCATGTACACCTACATGTGCCCATGTGTGTGTCTATATGTATGTGTCTGCATGTGTGTGTCCATGTGTATCCACGTGTGTCCACGTGTGTCCATATGTGTGTGTCCGCGTGTGTGTCCACTGTGTGTGGATGGACGGGGATCCAGCCTGAGGGCACACGGGGAGGTGGTAGAGACTGCGTGGTCAATGGGCACAGCCCCTGGCTTTCCCCTGAGGTTCACACCAGAGTCCAACCTCATTAACGTGAGAGACGTTGGTCTGTGAAGAGCAAACAAAAGGTGCAGAGAAAACAAGCTCGTCTGGGGGCTCACCATCGCCGGAAGTGAATCACACTGTTGGGCGTGGAATGCCAGCCGCTTGCTCAGGGAGCAGCAGCCACAGGGCCGTCCAAGCACAGCTTTCACTGTGTTCAGTCGGTCTGGGCGCTGCTTTCGGTTCTCCTCCTGCTCGTCTTGGAAAATCTCATTGCACTGTTAAATGTTCTTTTTCTTGGTACGTCTCCCTGTTTTGTTAGGCGGAGGCGGTAGGTTGGATGAACCCCGAGTCTGAGGTGGGTGCCCGCGGGGGTCCAGACCCTGTCTCTGGCCGCATGCACGGCTGCCCCGTGTCCAGACCCTGTCCCTGGCCGCATGCACGGCTGCCCCGTGTCCAGACCCTGTCCCTGGCCACATGCACGGCTGTCCCGTGTCCGGACCNTTAGGCGGAGGCGGTAGGTTGGATGAACCCCGAGTCTGAGGTGGGTGCCCGCGGGGGTCCAGACCCTGTCTCTGGCCGCATGCACGGCTGCCCCGTGTCCAGACCCTGTCCCTGGCCGCATGCACGGCTGCCCCGTGTCCAGACCCTGTCCCTGGCCACATGCACGGCTGTCCCGTGTCCGGACCTGAGCATCGGGGCACCTTGCGCATGGACACAGCACTTCCTGGCTTCCTCACTTCTATGCGCTTCTCTGGGAGGATGGTGGGGGCAGTCATGCGGTTTTGTTGGAGCTCAATCCAGTTTGGTGTTTGGCTTTAGGAAGTGGTGGGAAGAGGTCCTCAGAGCTAAATCGTGCTCTTTCGTGAAAGGAAACCTGACCGCAAGTGACTGTGGCCACTCAAGGCCCTGGTGGTCTGATAGTCCAGGGGCTGCTTCAGGAGGAACCTGGTGTGAAACCTGTGTCAGTGTGGTCCATGAAGAACCAACCAGCCTCGCTGAGGAACTAGTGGAGGTCCCGGTGGAAGCAGAGGCGACCGAGGAACTAGATGGTCTGAGGTCCCAGTGGAACCAGAAGAGATACACAGGGATGTGTTCTGTGGCTCCTGTGTGCAGAAGACACAAAGTATTACATATTTAGCCTTTTTAAGTTAAAATCCATGAAAGCAGTGTATTTTGAATTTTCATTCGGGCCTAAGTTTAACTTTTAAAACAAATATGTAGACAGTAATGAATGCTTACATATCTATTTACACTTTTGAAATATTGGCATTGGTTATCAATACCTGGCCTTTCACATTTCCTCTTGGTTAATATCAGCAACGTGCTAAATAAAACATGGTACTTGTTACAGCTAGGAGAATGTTATGAGGAATCAGATATAGCTGCAGCAAGTTGGCTGTGGCCAAATGTATTTTAAATTGACTTTTGTATGTATCTTAACATTCATCATGACACGCTGTGTGCTATAAATAAAAGATCGTGGAATGAAGTATATCCCTTATCTAAATGACGACACAGAAAAGAAGAGTAGCCAACCTCATAATTGAATATCCTTTAGGATGTAATGGTATGTTTTGTTTAACTGGTCGGATTCAGGCAATCAGTATAACATAAAACATAAATTAGCATGATGCTAAGACGAATACAAATATTTGTGCATCTTATTGTGTAATCAGGTGCAGGCAGAACTAGAGTGCTGCTCTGCAAGGCCTGCTTTTAATTAAAAGAGCCCCAAATAGAACCATCATGCTTAACATCAGAGAAAAAAAATCTCAATACAATCTGCCAAGCAGCCCCCTTATAACAAAACGTTTGATTTTCCTGTGGGATGGTCACACTATGGATCTGGGTAATATGACTTATTGATTATTGCTCTAAGTGCTCTCAGTGCTATTGATAGGTTGAAGATGCACGAAATCCCGCACACCGTCCAATCTCCTCCAAGGCGGGGAATGCGCGCATCTGGTTTCTCTCAGCCCTGAAACGCTCATTAGCGAAGGTCTACAGCGAGTAAATCCTGCTCTTTTAGGAAGTGAGCTAATTAGGAGTTGGTTTTACACTTCTCAGGGTTTCACTGCAATCTTTACACTTCTGTGATGGTGTTTAGGAATTGCTTCTTCTTCGACCTCTGCAGTCGTGGGAAGGCTGTCCTCTGAGCAGTGGTCTTTGCAAGGTTGCTGGGGCTCGTTGGGGCTCGCTGGGGCTGGGACGATGGATATCGTGGTCCAGGAGCTCAGAAACCAATCACAGTTAACACGGGATACACTTCCTGCTTGCAAAGGTCAGTGGGGGAGGATCACAAGGCAACGGGTGGACAGAGAAACCACGACCTTTCAGGACCAGGTCCCTCGGTGGGCAGCCGAGGCCAGCTCTGCTATGGATTGCAGGAAGGGTCATTACAAGGAAGTATTTTGGGATCCTGTAGGTACAGTTGTTTCTGTATGAACTGAAATCTGCTTTACATAAACACTTGGAGAAAACAGCTGGGTGAGATGAAGTCAACACATCCTCGTTGCTGGAATCCGGCTGGTTTCATTTCATCTTTTCTTCCCCGGTGTGAGCCAGCACCATCTCCTCTTTCCTCTCTCGTTTTTTCCCCCTTGCTTCAATCCCATGATGCCTGGGTCTTGCTCTTCAAATGAATCCCGTGCACTTATCCTTCCCGATCCAAAGTTCTTTCTTCCATAAAGACTGACCTGCAGTCTCAGAATTTCTAGAGTAGAGAACATGCAGATTGCTGTCTTTTGTGTCTTACAAATGTTAAGTTGGGATTCTCAAATAGACTGGGAATTCTTTGCATCCAGGAAACATTTAATACCATTCTTTTATGTTCTCACCCTACCCTAGAGAATTCAAAGGGTGTAGTGGACTGTCCTCGAACACTTGTTAAATGACTGGTAATGTGATTGCTTTCTGGAATCCAATATTGAATTAAAAACTTTATGAAGGTCAACGGTGATGGCAGATGTCACAATTATGTGAGACCAAGCTGTGCAAAGATGCCTGTGATGCTGTGTACCTGTGTGTGTGTAAAACGTGCCTCTTCTGTCAAAACATACTAAGTGTAGCAACTTTTAAAAATAAAAGCAAAACAACAATATTCAGTGACACCAGTGTCATGAGAACGTGGTCTGTTCATGTTCCTACATGTAAGATTGTGCGAGATGAAAATGGAACAAGCAAATTCAAGAACGGACTTCCCAAGTTTCTTAGAGCAGTGGGAGCACTAAAGAAGTGCTCAGTGGTGAGGGTGAGAGGATGAGAACCAGCCAGGGCAAGAAGAGTTGGGGGATGCGGAGGGACCTTGAAAAGAGGAAGCCATAACAGAATCTCCACCCAAAGAAATTTATTTCCATTAAGAAATAAACTTTGTTTCCAATATGAAATTTATTATCCAGAATCAGAAAAAGAGAGCAGGGTCCCCAGAGAGCATTTCNCAGGGCAAGAAGAGTTGGGGGATGCGGAGGGACCTTGAAAAGAGGAAGCCATAACAGAATCTCCACCCAAAGAAATTTATTTCCATTAAGAAATAAACTTTGTTTCCAATATGAAATTTATTATCCAGAATCAGAAAAAGAGAGCAGGGTCCCCAGAGAGCATTTCTCGCCACTGGGAAGACCCAAAAGAAGTAGAAACTTCCTGACCCTACATGGACTTCAGTGAGAATCATGACCATTCCTCCGTTTGAGTCTCCCCTGGAATCTGAGGCTCTATTTGGCTTCAAGTGCTGGGTCAGTAAGACAGTAAGAATGTCTCGCAGGTGTCAAAGAGAGCGTGTCAAGGAGAGAGAGGTCACCATGGGGCTACCCTGCAAGGATTGGAGTTTGTCACCCTGCTCTGCCCAGCTTGCCAGCCAAAGGAAGCCAGAGTGTCTAACATGATTGTTAAAGAGGGACGTGTGAGCAGTGGTGGCACAGAGAGCATCTGGGATCATTCCTGCCTGTGCACATGGCTGTGTGCACATGTGGTGCAAGTGTGTGCACATGTGTGCACAGCTGTGTTTACATACACGTATGCATGGTGGCAGGTGCCAGTGTGCACATGGCTGTGTGTACATGTGTGTGCAAGTGTGTGCACATGTGTGTGCAGCTGTGTTTACACACACGTGTGCATGATGGTGTGTGCAAGTGTGCACATGGCTGTGTGCATATGTGGGTTGTATGTGTCTGCATGCATGCTGGTGTGTGTATGCACATGTGTGCACGGCAGTGTGTATACCTGTGTGCATGTGCTTGTGTACACATGTAGGTGCGTGTGTGTACATGTGTGGCAGCATGTGTGTGTGTGCATGACTGTGCATGTACCCTGACCTCACCCCAGGCCTCGGTGAAAAGCCTGGAAGGTTGTGTCTGGTGGGGTGGGCCACACATATGGAGGTGGCTGACTGACCTGGAGACAGAGCTTTAGGCAGAGTGTCCTGCTGTGAGCTCGCCTTCAGCCTACCAGGCTCCTCCATCCATGGGATTTTCCAGGCAAGAGTACTAGATTGGGGTGCCATTGCCTTCTCCGAAATTTTTTACTAGTCACAGCATAATAAATATTTTTTCAGATGTTAGTAGAGGAAAAAAACTGTGTCCTATATTCAGAGGGATGATGCTCATATGCCTTGGGTATGAATATGGTCATAGTGGTAAAGTGGGGATCCTGGGGGTTAGTGCAAAATAGGACAGAGGCTGAGGATTGGTCAGCCTTAGGAGGAAAAAATAACAAATTAGGAGCCTTAGAGCAGTGGTTTCCACTCTTTTTTGATCATATATTCTATTGTGAAAGAAAGATAATACATGTGCTATTGCACTGATATACTCTACATTATAAAAAACACTCCTTAAATAGAAAATTTTGGAAAATGAAATTTAAAGTAACAATATATAGATCAGTATTTCCTTTCATGTTCTAGTGGATCATCTTGAATTTTCCTGGGTGTGCTCATCCCACTGTGGAAATTACTCTGCTGGTGTGCTAGAAAACATTCAGACTATGATTAAAAGACACTTAAAATTTGTTTTGTTTGGCTTTGTGCTAAGAATTATGGGTGGTAGTTGTTTGCTAAATTTGTCTGATAATAAAAGTTTCTTGAGGGAGGGGTGCATTTTAAAAGTGCAGTTTTCTGACCCCCAACCTAGATTATTTAATCAAAATCTCCAGGGAAGATATCTGGGTATATCTAATTTTAACAAGTTGTCAAATGATTCTTATTAGACAAGTTTGGGAAACACTAGAGTAGGGGGAAAAATGCTTCAGCTTTAGACTTTTATTTATTTATTTTTTTTGCTGATAGTTTTTTGTGAGATAATAATGTATATACCATATTTCAGGTATAGTTTTAAAGTGAAATGTAGCTACTATGTGTTGGGTTGCTTTCCTTTATTTTCAGTTTTCCTTGTTTTGGCCCAAAATAGCTTTGTGGATTCATTTGAAAGTAAATACATGTGCTTTATAAACCTATTTTTTGAAGAATAAGCGTTCTGATCTCTTTAACCTTTTCATCGCAGATTATTCTCCTGCCCCAAGCCAATCATTAAAAAATCTTTTAAGGGACTTCCCTAGTGGTCCAGTGGTTAAGACTCTGTGCTTTTACTGCAGAAGCTGCGGGTTTGATCCCTGGTCAGGGAACGAAGATCCCACAAGCTGGTTGGCCTTCATAAAAAAAAAAGAAAAGAAATATTTTACAACTATTTTCACTTACATATTTTATATTCAAAAGGCAAAAAGTTATGACAGTGAAAGATGAAGCCCTCAGATTAGTAGGTGCCCAATATGCTATAGGAGATGAGTGGAGAAATAGCTCCAAAAGGAATAAAGAGGCTGAGCCAAAGCAGGAACGAAGCCCAGTTGTGGATGTGGCTGGTGGTGAAGGTTAAGTCCGACGCTGTAATGAACAATACAGCATAAGAACCTGAAATATTAGGTCCATGAATCAAGGTAAATTGGAAGTGATTAAACAGAAGGTGGCAAAAGTGAACATCGACATTTAGTAATTAGTGAACTAAAATGGACAGGAATGGGCAAATTTAGTTCAGATGACCATTATATCTACTACTGTGGGCAAGAAGCCCTTAGAAGAAATGGAAAAGGCCTCATAGTCAACAAAAAGAGTCTGAAATGCAGTTCAGTTCAGTTCAGTCGCTCAGTCGTGTCCGACTCTTTGTGACCCCATGAACTGCAGCATGCCAGGCCTCCCTGTCCATCACCAACTCCCGGAATTCACCCAAACTCATGTCCATCGAGTTGATGATGCCATCCAGCCATCTCATCTTCTGTTGTCCCCTTCTTTTCCTGCCCCAATCCTTCCCAGCATCAGGGTCTTTTTCAATGAGTTAACTCTTCACATAAGGTGGCCAAAGTATTGGAATTTCAGCCTCAGCATCAATCCTTCCAATGAACACGCAGGACTGGTCTCCTTTAGGATGGACTGGTTGGATCTCCTTGCAGTCCACGGGACTTGCAAGAATCTTCTCCAACACCACATTTCAAAAGCATCAATTCTTTGGCGCTCAGCTTTCTTCACAGTCCAACTCTCACATCCATACATGACCACTGGAAAAACCATAGCCTTGACTAGACAGATCTTTGTTGGCAAAGTAATGTCTCTGCTTTTGAATATGCTATCTAGGTTGGTCATAACTTTCCTTCCAAGGAGTGTCTTTTAATTTTATGGCTGCAGTCACCATCTGCAGTGATTTTGGAGCCCCAAAAAGTAAAGTCTGTTTCCACTGTTTCCCCATCTATTTCCCATGAAGTGATGGGACCAGATGCCATGATCTTAGTTTTCTGAATGTTGAGCTTTAAGCCAACTTTTTCACCCTCCTCTTTCACTTTCATCAAGAGAGAGGCTCTTTAGTTCCTCTTCACTTTCTGCCATAAGGGTGGTGTCATCTGCATATCCAACTTGTGCTTCTTCCAGCCCAGCGTTTCTCATGATGTACTCTGCATAGAAGTTAAATAAGCAGGGTGACAGTATACAGCCTTGATGGACTTTTTTTCCTATCTGGAACCAGTCTGTTGTTCCATGTCCAGTTCTAACTGTCGCCTCCTGACCTGCATACAGGTTTCTCAAGAGGCAGGTCAGGTGGTCTGGTATTCCCATCTCTTTCAGAATTTTCCACAGTTTATTGTGATCCACACAGTCAAAGGCTTTGGCATAGTCAATAAAGCAGAAATAGATGTTTTTCTGGAACTCTTGCTTTTTCGATGATCCAGCGGATGTTGGAAATTTGATACAGTACTTGAGTGCTATCTCAAAAACGATAGAATGATCTCAGTTCGTTTCCAAGGCAAACCATTCAGTATCACAGTAATCCAAATCTATGTCCCAACCACTAATGATGAAGCTGAAGCTGACCAGTTCTATGAAGACCTACAAAACTTTCTAGAACTAACACTAAAAAGATGTCCTTTTCGTCATAGGGGACTGGAATATAAAAGTAGAAAGTCAAGAGATACCTGGACTAACAGACAAGTTTGGCCTTGGAGTACAAAATGAAGCAGGGCAAAGGCTAACAGAGTTTTGCCAAGAGAATGCACTGGTCATAGCAAAACACTATCTTCCAACAACACAGGAGACAACTCTACACATAGACATCACCAGATGGTCAAAATCGAAATCAGATTGATTATATTCTTTGTAGCCAAAGATGGAGAAGCTCTATATAGTCAGCAAAAACAAGGCCTGGAGCTGACTATGGCTCAGATCATTAGCTTCTTACTGCAAAATTCAGACTTAAATCGAAGAATGTAGGGAAAACCACTAGGCCATCCAGGTATGACCTAAATCAAATCCCTTACAATTATACAATGGAAATGACAAATAGATTCAAGAGATTAGATCTGTTAGAGTGCCTGAAGAACTATGGACAGAGGTTCGTGACATTGTACAGGAGGCTGTGATCAAAACCGTCCTCAAGAAAAAGAAAGGCAAAATGATATCTGAGGAGGCCTTACAAATAGCTGAGAAAAGAAGAGAAGCAAAAGGCAAAGGAGAAAAGGAAAGATAAACCCATCTGAATGCAGAATTCCAAAGAATAGCATGGAAAGATAAGAAAGCCTTCATAAGTGAACAATGTAAAGACATAGAAGAAAACAATATAATGGAAAAGACCAGACATCTATTCAAGACAATTAGAGATACCAAGGAAACATTTCAGGCAAAGATGGGCACAATAAAGGACAGAAACGGTACAGACCTAACAGAAGCAGAAGATATTAAGAAGTGTCAAGAACACACAGAAGAACTTTACTAAAAAGGTCTTAATAGTCTAGATAACCACGATGGTGTGATCACTCAACTAGAGCCAGACATCCTGGAGTGTGAAGTCAAGTGGGCCTCAGGAAGCATTACTACAAACAAAGCTAGTAGAGGTGATGGAATTCCAGCTGAGCTATTTCAAGTCCTAAAAGAAGATGCCGTTAAAGTGCAGCACTCAATACGCCAGCAACTTAGAAAAACTCAGCAGTTTCCAAATTGCTGGACTGGACTGGAAAAGATCAGTTTTTATTCCAATTCCAAAGAAAGGCAATGCTAAAGAATGTTCAAACTACGTCAAAATTGTGTTCATTTCACATGCTCGCAAGGTTATGCTCAAAATCCTTCAAGCTAGGCTTCAGAAGTACTTGAATTGAGAACTTCCAGATGTACAAGTTAGACTTATAAAAGGCAGAGGAACCAAAGATCAAATTGCCAACATCTGTTGGACCAGAGAAAAAGCAAGGGAATTCCAGAAAAACATCTACTTCTGCTTCGACTACACTAAAGCCTTTGACTGTGTGGATCATAACAAACTGTGGAGAATTCTTAAAGAGATGGGAATACCAGACCACCTTACCTGCCTCCTGAGAAGTCTGTGTGCAGGTCAAGAAGTAACAGTTAGAACCAGACATGGAACAACAGACTGGTTCCAAATTGGGAAAGGAGTACGTCAAAACTGTATATTGTCACCCTGCTTATTTAACTTTTATACAGAGTACATCATGAGAAACGCTGGGCTGGAAGAAGCACAAGCTGGAATCAAGATTCTCAGGAGAAATATCAATAACCTCAGATATGCAGATGACACCACCCTTATGGCAGAAATCTTCTTGATGCAGGTGAAAGAAGAGAGTGAAAAAACTGGCTTAAAACTCAACGTTCAAAAGACAAAGATTATGGCATTTGATCCCATCACTTCGTGGCAAATAGATAGGGAAAAATTGGAAACAGTGACAGACTTTATCTTCTTGGGCTCCAAAATCACTGCAGATGGTGACTGCAGCCATGAAATTAGAAGACGCTTCTTAGAAGGAAAGCTATGACAAACCTAGACAGCATATTAAAAAGGAGAGACATCACTTAACCGACAAAGGTCCACATAGTCAAAGCTATGGTTTTTCCAGTAGTCATCTATGGTTGTGAGAGTTGGGCCATAAAGAAAGCTGAGTGCCAAAAAATTGATGCTTTCAAACTGTTGTGCTGGAGAAGACTCTTGAGTCCCTTCAACAGCAAGGAGATCAAACCAGTCAACAAGGGAAATCAGTCCTGAATATTCATTGGAAGGACTGATGCTGAAGCTAAAGCTCCAATATTTTGGCCACCTGATGTGAAGAACTGGCCCACTGGAAAAGACCCTGATGCTGGGAAAGATTGAAGGCAGGAGGAGAAGGTGGCAACAGAGGATGCAGTAGTTGGATGGCATCACCGACTCAATGGACATGAGTTTGAGCAAACTCCGAGAGGTAGTAAAGGACAGGGAAGCCTGGTGTGCTGCAGTCTATGGGGTTCTAAACAGCTGGACACGACTGAGCAACTGAACAGCAACAGCATTCACTCTTTTTGGCATGAATGACTATGTTTTGTCAAATGCGTTAAGTCAAAATACAGAACAGTTCCATCACCCTCATCTCCTTTTGTACTCAACCTCTTCCTCCGCTCCCAGTCTTGAGCAGCCTCTGATCTCCTCCGTGCCTATAGTCTTGTCTTTTCTCAGTGTCATATATATGCAGCCTTGTAGTCTTTGGGTCTGGCTGCTTTTCGTTAGCTTAATGCAATTGAGAAGTCATCCTGTTGTTTGGTGTATCAGTGGTTTATACCTGCTCCAATATTCTTGCCTGGAGAAGTCCCTGGACAAAGGAGCCTGGTGGGCTACAGTCCATGGGGTCACAAAGAGTCGGACATGACTGAGTGACTAATACCCACACCCCGTAATGTGTGAGGGTTCAAGTTGACTCCCTTCCAAACATTTTTGTTGTCTCTTGTTTTAGTTTTTTATTTTAATCACCCAAATAGATGGGTAGTCGTGTCTCTGTGTGTATGTCTGTGTGTTTTGATTGATTTGACTGTGCTGAGTCTTAGGTGTAACATGAGGGATCTCCCATCTTTGTTGCAGCATGTGGGATCTTGTTCCATCAAACCTGGGCCCCCTGCATTGGGAGTGTAGAGTCTCAGCCACTGGACCACCAGGGAAGTCCTTTCTGCTCTTCGGTTATTGTAGTTCAAACCAACTTTTCTGCAAACTTTGAGAAAGGAATTTGTGTACATGTAACTACAGCCTATGGTTTAGTTCTTCTGTGGACCTTATAATTATGATAATTAGCAGGTATTTTTTCAGAACTCGGTATACCATGTTAACTAAGTACTCTGACACTTTAATAAGCAGTATTAAATACAAGTTAATGTGAAAAGGAACTTCTCACATATTCTTCTACAATTATAGCCCTAAAATCACTGGACTTAGATGATTATCTGTATTCATGTGAGGAAATAGTCTTTCTGTAGAAACAGAAGTTTTGGGAACATAGTTTATGGAGTATTGCAGTACTTGTTTACTCTGGAGTTAATGTTTGAAACCACCAAAATTCTTTCAAAGTAGAGGGTTAAATCTGCCATTATATTAACATTTATCCTATCATCCATTAATAAAAATGAAGCTCTTTAAGGCTCTTATTATACTTTACTTTCAGGATTCTGAAATTGTTTTATTGTTCAGTACTGTATCTGACCAGATATTCACTCCAGATGTTTCACATGTTCATGTACATCTCCTGAATTAATTCCGTTTAATATACAACTATGTCCCTGAATATTTCAGTCAGTTTCAGTTCAGTCGCTCAGCCGTGTCCGACTCTTTGCGACCCCATGAATTGCAGCACGCCAGGCCTCCCTGTCCATCACCAACTCCCAGAGTGCACACAGACTCACATCCATCAAGTCAGTGATGCCATCCAGCCATCTCATCCTCTGTCATCCCCTTCTCCTCCTGCCCCCAATCCCTCCTGAACATTTAGTGAGCACTTAACCACAATACCAGGTATTGTGTGAACATATCGCCTAATCATTCACAACAACCCTCTAAGGTGGATACTGCTTTATAGATGAGACTTTTGAGCCCCTGAGCGGTTAAATAATTGGCCCAAGGAACTCAGCCAGTAGGTTTCAGGACCAGGATTTGAACACAGGCTGTCTCACTCTGTCTGAAGTCTACACTTTTAATGACACTCTGCTATGTGGTGAACATTGTAAGGAATTTCATATCACCAAAACATTGTTTATCTGCTAAAGAAATGTAAGTTTCCTACCCTATAATGAGATTTTTTTCCTTTCAGAAATAGTAATATTTTAATTAAAAAAAACATTCACTAACATCCCTTTAAAACATTAGTTTGAATATAGTCAGTTTTCTCTTTTAAATGATAAACAGTAAGTAAGGGCTACTCGACCCTATTGGGCTTCCCTGGTGGCTCAGACCATAAAGAAACTGCCTGCAGTGCGGGAGACCCAGATTAAGTCCCTGGGCCGGAAGAGCCCCTGGAGAAGGAAATGGCTACCCTCTCCAGTATTCTTGCCTGAAGAATTCTATGGACAGAAGAGCCTGGCAGGCTACAGTCTGTGGGGTCGCAAAGAGCCAGATGCCGCTGAGTGACTAACAGTTTGACTATTACTGAAAACACATCAAGTGTAAAGAACTGTCTGTCTTTGCCCAGAAAAAAAAAAAGTATATAATAAAAATCTGTAAAGGTTATAAGAATCAATAAAGGCCAAAAATATAAACATCAAAGCTGGGGGTCACCCTTCCCCCCAAAGAAACAGATTACCTGAATGTTTGATTCTTAGAATGCTTTGTCCTTTGTAAATGTTAATCTGAAGGAGTTCTAGTGAATATCTTCAAAGGGTAAATTGATTCTATTATATTTATCAATAATTTAACATATGTGTCTGTAACATAGGCTATATACCATACTGGTGGAGCTTATTGGAAGGATTCCTGTATGAATATCTAGGGAGAGAATTAAGCCCATAATGATTTGCTGAACACCCTGTTAGTGGCATGAGAAATATATGTCTGATGAGCAATATCCAATGATATACTGGGTTAATATACTTTGCAGTGGGGAATGTGACATGGAACATGTTCTCAGTTATTCGTTACCAACAAGTGCCCTGAGTGAAATAGACACAACAGTAACAATCTGAAAGTTCTTTCAAGAATGAGTAACATATGTACACAAATTTTAATTAAATAGCTGGGTGTTAAAATTTTGTATTTTAGTATAGTTGATTTACAGTGGGTGTTCATTTCTACTGTATAGCAGAGTGACTCAGTTATACGTATGTATATTATTTTTCATATTCTTTTCCATTATGGTTTATCACAGGATATCGACTATATAGTTCCCTGTGCTGTGCACGGGGCCCTTGTTGTCTCTCCATTCTATCATAGTTTGCATCTAATCATCCCAAACTCCCAATCCATCCCTCCCCAACCCCTCTGCCCCTTGGCAGTGAGAAGTCTTCTCTATGTGTGTGAGTCTGTTTCTGTTTCATAGATAAGTTCATGTGTGTCATATTTTAAATTCTACACGGAAGTGATATCATACGGCATTTGTCTTTCTCTTTCTGATTCACTTCGCTTAGTATAGTCTCTGGTGCTAAGTCGCTTCAGTCGCGTCCGACTCTGTGCGACCCCAGAGCTGGCAGCCCACCAGGCTCCCCCGTCCCTGGGATTCTCCAGGCAAGAACACTGGAGTGGGTTGCCATTTCCTTCTCCCAGTATAGTCTCTAGGTCCATCCATTTTGCTGCAATGGCATTATTTCACTCTTTTGTATGGCTGAGTAGTGTTCCGTTGTATATATACACCACATCGTGTGTATCCATTCACCTGTCAGTGGCCATTTGTGTTGTTTCCATATCTTGGCTAGTGTAAATAGTAAATAGCTGGGTTTTGAGATCTCAGGTTTTGCTGGGTTGAGTTTCATGTCCTCCAATAGAAGAGGAAGGGTGGATGTGTTAATACTGAATATCCAGATCCCATTACTAAACTGTTAATGTGCTAACAAGTCATGGGATTATCACTCACTTTAAAAAGCTTATTTGTTTTGTTTTGGCTAATGCTTGCAAATAAAACCAATAATGCCTACCATTCATTGTATATAACCAAGTAAATATTTTATGTTTTTATATATAAAATTAAATTCCACTTAATTATAAGTATTCAGATCTTGTATGGAAAGCTTCGATCAACAGCACACTTACTTCAAGTTTTATATATATATTTATATATGTTATATATATGTATATATATTATATACATGTATATATAGTATATATATATAATGTTCCTGATATTTATTTGCCACAGTTTTATTTATACATAAAATTAAGTGTTAATTCTTTTAAAGTGCTAACATCAGGAAATTATATACTTATATTAGTGAATGCTCAAAAAATGTTAGAACCCTTTCTTTACCTCCAGAGTACAAGATGAAAATCGTCAGTGGCAGCAGAGTTTTCCTTGAAAGCAGTTTAGGTTTGCAGAAATATAGTTTATTCAATGCGAATCTGTTTAATAACATAGCTGACCCATTTATTCTGTATTATTTTAGATCAGAAGCTGGTATATTAGAAAGTATGAGTTTTATTGTGACTCATAAACTTGACTCCGAAGGCTATGCCAAGAGTTCCAAAATGGTTTAGAATAAAGAAAGCATTGTTAGGGTAGGATACAGGTTCTTATACTCATTTAAATTGAAAAATTCTGTACCTTATTATTAAGGGATGTGAAAGTTGGACCATAAAAAAGGCTGAGTGCCAAACAATTGATGCTTTTGAATTGTGGTACTGGAGAAGACTCTTGAGAGTCCCTTGGACTGCAACGAGATCAAACTAGTCAGGCCTAAAGGAAATCAACCCTGAATATTCATTGGAAAGATTGATAACTAAAGCTGAAGCTCCAGTACTTTGGCCACCTGATGCGAAGAACCAACTTATTGGAAAAGACCCTGATGATGGGAAAGACTGAAGGCAAAAGGAGAAGAGGGCAGTGGAAGATGAGGTAGTTAGATGGCATCACTGACTCAATGCACATGAACTTTAACAAACTCCAGGAGATAGTGAGGACAGGAAGGCCTGGCATGTTGCAGTCCAAGGGTTGCAAAGAGTCAGACACGACTTAGCGCCTAAACAACAGTGAAGGGAAGTAATGTTGATCATCCTTTGAAAGTTGTAATTAGGCTTGACATTTAGTTTCAGAGCTATGGATACCCCAAAAGTAATTGCCTTTAAAAATTATTATACAACTGTTCACAAATAATAATATGACCTGTCTCTTATACACATCTAGATGTGTATAAGAGACAGTTGTTTAACTGGTCGGATTCAGGCAATCAGTATAACATAAAACATAAATTAGCATGATGCTAAGACGAATACAAATATTTGTGCATCTTATTGTGTAATCAGGTGCAGGCAGAACTAGAGTGCTGCTCTGCAAGGCCTGCTTTTAATTAAAAGAGCCCCAAATAGAACCATCATGCTTAACATCAGAGAAAAAAAATCTCAATACAATCTGCCAAGCAGCCCCCTTATAACAAAACGTTTGATTTTCCTGTGGGATGGTCACACTATGGATCTGGGTAATATGACTTATTGATTATTGCTCTAAGTGCTCTCAGTGCTATTGATAGGTTGAAGATGCACGAAATCCCGCACACCGTCCAATCTCCTCCAAGGCGGGGAATGCGCGCATCTGGTTTCTCTCAGCCCTGAAACGCTCATTAGCGAAGGTCTACAGCGAGTAAATCCTGCTCTTTTAGGAAGTGAGCTAATTAGGAGTTGGTTTTACACTTCTCAGGGTTTCACTGCAATCTTTACACTTCTGTGATGGTGTTTAGGAATTGCTTCTTCTTCGACCTCTGCAGTCGTGGGAAGGCTGTCCTCTGAGCAGTGGTCTTTGCAAGGTTGCTGGGGCTCGTTGGGGCTCGCTGGGGCTGGGACGATGGATATCGTGGTCCAGGAGCTCAGAAACCAATCACAGTTAACACGGGATACACTTCCTGCTTGCAAAGGTCAGTGGGGGAGGATCACAAGGCAACGGGTGGACAGAGAAACCACGACCTTTCAGGACCAGGTCCCTCGGTGGGCAGCCGAGGCCAGCTCTGCTATGGATTGCAGGAAGGGTCATTACAAGGAAGTATTTTGGGATCCTGTAGGTACAGTTGTTTCTGTATGAACTGAAATCTGCTTTACATAAACACTTGGAGAAAACAGCTGGGTGAGATGAAGTCAACACATCCTCGTTGCTGGAATCCGGCTGGTTTCATTTCATCTTTTCTTCCCCGGTGTGAGCCAGCACCATCTCCTCTTTCCTCTCTCGTTTTTTCCCCCTTGCTTCAATCCCATGATGCCTGGGTCTTGCTCTTCAAATGAATCCCATGCACTTATCCTTCCCGATCCAAAGTTCTTTCTTCCATAAAGACTGACCTGCAGTCTCAGAATTTCTAGAGTAGAGAACATGCAGATTGCTGTCTTTTGTGTCTTACAAATGTTAAGTTGGGATTCTCAAATAGACTGGGAATTCTTTGCATCCAGGAAACATTTAATACCATTCTTTTATGTTCTCACCCTACCCTAGAGAATTCAAAGGGTGTAGTGGACTGTCCTCGAACACTTGTTAAATGACTGGTAATGTGATTGCTTTCTGGAATCCAATATTGAATTAAAAACTTTATGAAGGTCAACGGTGATGGCAGATGTCACAATTATGTGAGACCAAGCTGTGCAAAGATGCCTGTGATGCTGTGTACCTGTGTGTGTGTAAAACGTGCCTCTTCTGTCAAAACATACTAAGTGTAGCAACTTTTAAAAATAAAAGCAAAACAACAATATTCAGTGACACCAGTGTCATGAGAACGTGGTCTGTTCATGTTCCTACATGTAAGATTGTGCGAGATGAAAATGGAACAAGCAAATTCAAGAACGGACTTCCCAAGTTTCTTAGAGCAGTGGGAGCACTAAAGAAGTGCTCAGTGGTGAGGGTGAGAGGATGAGAACCAGCCAGGGCAAGAAGAGTTGGGGGATGCGGAGGGACCTTGAAAAGAGGAAGCCATAACAGAATCTCCACCCAAAGAAATTTATTTCCATTAAGAAATAAACTTTGTTTCCAATATGAAATTTATTATCCAGAATCAGAAAAAGAGAGCAGGGTCCCCAGAGAGCATTTCCCGCCACTGGGAAGACCCAAAAGAAGTAGAAACTTCCTGACCCTACATGGACTTCAGTGAGAATCATGACCATTCCTCCGTTTGAGTCTCCCCTGGAATCTGAGGCTCTATTTGGCTTCAAGTGCTGGGTCAGTAAGACAGTAAGAATGTCTCGCAGGTGTCAAAGAGAGCGTGTCAAGGAGAGAGAGGTCACCATGGGGCTACCCTGCAAGGATTGGAGTTTGTCACCCTGCTCTGCCCAGCTTGCCAGCCAAAGGAAGCCAGAGTGTCTAACATGATTGTTAAAGAGGGACGTGTGAGCAGTGGTGGCACAGAGAGCATCTGGGATCATTCCTGCCTGTGCACATGGCTGTGTGCACATGTGGTGCAAGTGTGTGCACATGTGTGCACAGCTGTGTTTACATACACGTATGCATGGTGGCAGGTGCCAGTGTGCACATGGCTGTGTGTACATGTGTGTGCAAGTGTGTGCACATGTGTGTGCAGCTGTGTTTACACACACGTGTGCATGATGGTGTGTGCAAGTGTGCACATGGCTGTGTGCATATGTGGGTTGTATGTGTCTGCATGCATGCTGGTGTGTGTATGCACATGTGTGCACGGCAGTGTGTATACCTGTGTGCATGTGCTTGTGTACACATGTAGGTGCGTGTGTGTACATGTGTGGCAGCATGTGTGTGTGTGCATGACTGTGCATGTACCCTGACCTCACCCCAGGCCTCGGTGAAAAGCCTGGAAGGTTGTGTCTGGTGGGGTGGGCCACACATATGGAGGTGGCTGACTGACCTGGAGACAGAGCTTTAGGCAGAGTGTCCTGCTGTGAGCTCGCCTCGGCAGGATTTGAATTGGGATTTTCTCTGTCTGCCAAGAGGGAGAAGGGCAGCCAACTCGCCACTTTGGGTGGGGCCTCGTGAGCCACAGCCCCAGCAGAGCTGCGCTGCAGCCAGTGCTGCCTCTGTGGGCTGGTAAGCTCGGGCAGACCCGCAGCTCAAACGCGCCTCCTGCGGGCACAGCCTCACTGACACTGGGAAGCAGACGGGGTCCTGAGGAGCTCAGGGAAGCCGTCCCATAGTCCAGTAGGGAAAGAAAGGAGCTGGGGGGCCAGTGCCCACGTCCATGAGGCGTGTTACCCTGGGCTTGCTTGACTGGGCTCCTGCGGCTCCAGCCACCGAGACTGCGGCTCAGGGCGACCAGGGGGATGGGACGTGGACTCTGGAGCCGCCGCTGTGAAGGCCATCCTGGGTGAGCTGAGGCATCAGCCAGGCTTCCTGCAGCCCCGCTGTTCGTCATCTGCAGCCTGTCAGGCAGGTCTTGAAGGCAGGGCTCGCTTCTTCATTCCAGACACTTTAGAGAGCCGGACATAGCTCTTCCTTCAGTCCCTGAGCTTCTCACACACAGACTGGTCCCCCTCTGGGATGGAGGCTCTGAACAGCCTTGTGGGAGTCCTCTGTCTTCATCTTCGTCATCATCACCATCATAGTCAATATTATCCCCTCAGACACCTTGGAATCAGACCGTCTCAACACACACCAGGAGATCAACCATTCCCCTGGCCTCAACAGATGTGAGATTTATCAGCCGGAATCACGTGGGCTCATGCACAGCAGACCATGGCTGGAGGGAACAAGGTCGTGTTCTGCACACCGGGTGGTCATGAGAGTGGGCCTGGGATGGAGAGGCAGGCGCTGGGATAGCCAAGTCTACACGTCTTCCCATGGGTTTGGAATAGGGGGCGGCATCTGGAATCAGACATGTTTGCGTCTGTGGCACTGTTTTCACTGAGGCTCACCTGGCAGGGGTCTGATGAGATGCTGGATGTAGGCAGTTTATTTATTACAGAGAGTCCAGCATCAGTGTCATGCGTTCAGAGTGAGTCTGCACCAACGCCCTGACACAGCCCCAGAGATGTTCCCCGCAGCAGGTGAGGTTTGCTGGGTCAGCATCCTAACCTGAGAATACTATATTCAATGAGTGATTTCCTGGGGTTTTCAAGGAGAAAATTTTGACTCAAATCTCTCTTTCCACTTTTCCACTGTTCCAGGTGCACACAACTATTCAGAAGGCTCTCTTACTCTCTGCTTCAGTTTGTTTGAGCCCGTGAATCAAAAAGCAGAGACTCCAAGGGCAGTTCAGTGAAGCTGAATGAAGTTTCCCATGGGAGCTGGGATGTCATTCTCCCAGTTGGATGTAGATCTGTGTGGAGTCTATCAGGAAAGCTCGTGAACATGAAACCACATGAGCCAGAACCACCCAGTGGCTCAGTCAAGCACACACACATCAGAACCGCTGGGCTTTGTGAAGTGCTGCTGATGTGTCCGGGACATGAGCATGGAGCCTGGTGGTCCTCAAGGCACGAGGTCAGTGCAGACACCAGCCACCACCCTCCCGCCTGTAAGGACACTTCTCAACGAGCAAGTTCATCTGGACCCCTGCTTACCTTCTCCTGCATGGGCGCAGACCAAAGGAATTTTCCACATCTTTTCACAGGTGACACCCTCACATGGGCCCATATTCATGGTGTTTATATCAATTAATATGACATTTTGCCTAAGAAGCTAACATTTTGTTTCATTTTCAGTAGGTTTTATAGTTTTTTCCTTACACAGAAAAAAAATTCTCAAGTCTGAACTTCTAAACATTGGGAACGTTTTCTGTGGATTGACTAGTAGTTATGACCTATAGCTGAGACTGAGTTCTGTTTTCTAATTCTATTTAAAATTGTTTTTATCATAATATTTTAAAAATACTTTAAGGTTTACAGTCAGAGAAGGCAATGGCACCCCACTCCAGCACTCTTGCCTGGAAAATCCCATGGACAGAGGAGCCTGGAAGGCTGTAGTCCCTGGGGTCGCTAAGAGTCAGACACGACTGAGCGACTTCACTTTCACTTTTCACTTTCATGCACTGGAGAAAGAAATGGCAACCCACTCCAGTGTTCTTGCCTGGAGAATCCCAGGGACGGGGAAGCCTGGTGGGCTGCTGTCTGCGGGGTCGCACAGAGTCAGACATGACTGAAGCAACTTGGCAGCAGCAGGAGCAAGGTTTACAGTATTTTTAATTTTTTAATTTAGCAAAATACAAATGGGATAGGAAGATGGCGCAATTACTTTTAGCAAGATTGTTTTAAAAAAAAATCAAAACCAATTCCAGAGCTCCAACCACAGAGGCTGCCCTGCATGTGTGAGAGTCTCTTGTGAGTCTTTGCAAACTTAACTCAGATCCCAGAGATCAAACCAAGCGCGTTCACAGCTGGGCTCAGTGCAACTCAGGGCAAAAATACATTTTCTATCTGACAAGTCCATTGCATAAATAAGCAATTCAAACACAATTTAAATACTATTATGGGTGAAGCATAATTAATTTTAACGTCATATTTAAGCATTTTTAAGTCTGTGATCTCTTGGTTCATTTGATGTAAAAGAAGCATCACTAAACCATTGGCTCTGCACTTTTAGTTATCAGTATTTGTGTTTTTAATTTCCTTTCTCTTTTTGAGACCAGAAGACTCTCTGCGTTCATTGTGATTACATCATAAACTATCTAATCATTCCTGTTTGAAGAAGTGTCTTGTAGAAATGGTGAGACTGACCCACTTCTCATGGCTTCATCAAATTCTGCAGCTTTAATTCCGACATACGCCAGAAGTTCTATTTCTTTCTTTTTTCTTCTCTTGCCCTCTCCTCAAGGAACACCTCCTAATTTTGTTTTATGGCAATTCCTTAAATATGGCATTTGATATGATGTCTTCATATTTACACTTGGAAAAGGCTAATAATAAATTAAAAATTTAAAACATTGCATGGGAAAAATACATAGTACTACAATAATGAGTTATTGTTATTCTGTGTATTTTTATGTTGTTTCTGTTTGGAAAAAAAAACAGTGTTTCCCTGTGGAAAGTCTCAACTTCTGCAATGCAACCAGGGTAGGAAGACACCGCCTCCATGTTTAGCAAGCGATCTGATTATGCAATGTATTATTATGAAATGAGCTCCACTGCTGCTAAGTTTCTGAGGAGGCCTTACAAATAGCTGAGAAAAGAAGAGAAGCAAAAGGCAAAGGAGAAAAGGAAAGATAAACCCATCTGAATGCAGAATTCCAAAGAATAGCATGGAAAGATAAGAAAGCCTTCATAAGTGAACAATGTAAAGACATAGAAGAAAACAATATAATGGAAAAGACCAGACATCTATTCAAGACAATTAGAGATACCAAGGAAACATTTCAGGCAAAGATGGGCACAATAAAGGACAGAAACGGTACAGACCTAACAGAAGCAGAAGATATTAAGAAGTGTCAAGAACACACAGAAGAACTTTACTAAAAAGGTCTTAATAGTCTAGATAACCACGATGGTGTGATCACTCAACTAGAGCCAGACATCCTGGAGTGTGAAGTCAAGTGGGCCTCAGGAAGCATTACTACAAACAAAGCTAGTAGAGGTGATGGAATTCCAGCTGAGCTATTTCAAGTCCTAAAAGAAGATGCCGTTAAAGTGCAGCACTCAATACGCCAGCAACTTAGAAAAACTCAGCAGTTTCCAAATTGCTGGACTGGACTGGAAAAGATCAGTTTTTATTCCAATTCCAAAGAAAGGCAATGCTAAAGAATGTTCAAACTACGTCAAAATTGTGTTCATTTCACATGCTCGCAAGGTTATGCTCAAAATCCTTCAAGCTAGGCTTCAGAAGTACTTGAATTGAGAACTTCCAGATGTACAAGTTAGACTTATAAAAGGCAGAGGAACCAAAGATCAAATTGCCAACATCTGTTGGACCAGAGAAAAAGCAAGGGAATTCCAGAAAAACATCTACTTCTGCTTCGACTACACTAAAGCCTTTGACTGTGTGGATCATAACAAACTGTGGAGAATTCTTAAAGAGATGGGAATACCAGACCACCTTACCTGCCTCCTGAGAAGTCTGTGTGCAGGTCAAGAAGTAACAGTTAGAACCAGACATGGAACAACAGACTGGTTCCAAATTGGGAAAGGAGTACGTCAAAACTGTATATTGTCACCCTGCTTATTTAACTTTTATACAGAGTACATCATGAGAAACGCTGGGCTGGAAGAAGCACAAGCTGGAATCAAGATTCTCAGGAGAAATATCAATAACCTCAGATATGCAGATGACACCACCCTTATGGCAGAAATCTTCTTGATGCAGGTGAAAGAAGAGAGTGAAAAAACTGGCTTAAAACTCAACGTTCAAAAGACAAAGATTATGGCATTTGATCCCATCACTTCGTGGCAAATAGATAGGGAAAAATTGGAAACAGTGACAGACTTTATCTTCTTGGGCTCCAAAATCACTGCAGATGGTGACTGCAGCCATGAAATTAGAAGACGCTTCTTAGAAGGAAAGCTATGACAAACCTAGACAGCATATTAAAAAGGAGAGACATCACTTAACCGACAAAGGTCCACATAGTCAAAGCTATGGTTTTTCCAGTAGTCATCTATGGTTGTGAGAGTTGGGCCATAAAGAAAGCTGAGTGCCAAAAAATTGATGCTTTCAAACTGTTGTGCTGGAGAAGACTCTTGAGTCCCTTCAACAGCAAGGAGATCAAACCAGTCAACAAGGGAAATCAGTCCTGAATATTCATTGGAAGGACTGATGCTGAAGCTAAAGCTCCAATATTTTGGCCACCTGATGTGAAGAACTGGCCCACTGGAAAAGACCCTGATGCTGGGAAAGATTGAAGGCAGGAGGAGAAGGTGGCAACAGAGGATGCAGTAGTTGGATGGCATCACCGACTCAATGGACGTGAGTTTGAGCAAACTCCGAGAGGTAGTAAAGGACAGGGAAGCCTGGTGTGCTGCAGTCTATGGGGTTCTAAACAGCTGGACACGACTGAGCAACTGAACAGCAACAGCATTCACTCTTTTTGGCATGAATGACTATGTTTTGTCAAATGCGTTAAGTCAAAATACAGAACAGTTCCATCACCCTCATCTCCTTTTGTACTCAACCTCTTCCTCCGCTCCCAGTCTTGAGCAGCCTCTGATCTCCTCCGTGCCTATAGTCTTGTCTTTTCTCAGTGTCATATATATGCAGCCTTGTAGTCTTTGGGTCTGGCTGCTTTTCGTTAGCTTAATGCAATTGAGAAGTCATCCTGTTGTTTGGTGTATCAGTGGTTTATACCTGCTCCAATATTCTTGCCTGGAGAAGTCCCTGGACAAAGGAGCCTGGTGGGCTACAGTCCATGGGGTCACAAAGAGTCGGACATGACTGAGTGACTAATACCCACACCCCGTAATGTGTGAGGGTTCAAGTTGACTCCCTTCCAAACATTTTTGTTGTCTCTTGTTTTAGTTTTTTATTTTAATCACCCAAATAGATGGGTAGTCGTGTCTCTGTGTGTATGTCTGTGTGTTTTGATTGATTTGACTGTGCTGAGTCTTAGGTGTAACATGAGGGATCTCCCATCTTTGTTGCAGCATGTGGGATCTTGTTCCATCAAACCTGGGCCCCCTGCATTGGGAGTGTAGAGTCTCAGCCACTGGACCACCAGGGAAGTCCTTTCTGCTCTTCGGTTATTGTAGTTCAAACCAACTTTTCTGCAAACTTTGAGAAAGGAATTTGTGTACATGTAACTACAGCCTATGGTTTAGTTCTTCTGTGGACCTTATAATTATGATAATTAGCAGGTATTTTTTCAGAACTCGGTATACCATGTTAACTAAGTACTCTGACACTTTAATAAGCAGTATTAAATACAAGTTAATGTGAAAAGGAACTTCTCACATATTCTTCTACAATTATAGCCCTAAAATCACTGGACTTAGATGATTATCTGTATTCATGTGAGGAAATAGTCTTTCTGTAGAAACAGAAGTTTTGGGAACATAGTTTATGGAGTATTGCAGTACTTGTTTACTCTGGAGTTAATGTTTGAAACCACCAAAATTCTTTCAAAGTAGAGGGTTAAATCTGCCATTATATTAACATTTATCCTATCATCCATTAATAAAAATGAAGCTCTTTAAGGCTCTTATTATACTTTACTTTCAGGATTCTGAAATTGTTTTATTGTTCAGTACTGTATCTGACCAGATATTCACTCCAGATGTTTCACATGTTCATGTACATCTCCTGAATTAATTCCGTTTAATATACAACTATGTCCCTGAATATTTCAGTCAGTTTCAGTTCAGTCGCTCAGCCGTGTCCGACTCTTTGCGACCCCATGAATTGCAGCACGCCAGGCCTCCCTGTCCATCACCAACTCCCAGAGTGCACACAGACTCACATCCATCAAGTCAGTGATGCCATCCAGCCATCTCATCCTCTGTCATCCCCTTCTCCTCCTGCCCCCAATCCCTCCTGAACATTTAGTGAGCACTTAACCACAATACCAGGTATTGTGTGAACATATCGCCTAATCATTCACAACAACCCTCTAAGGTGGATACTGCTTTATAGATGAGACTTTTGAGCCCCTGAGCGGTTAAATAATTGGCCCAAGGAACTCAGCCACTAGGTTTCAGGACCAGGATTTGAACACAGGCTGTCTCACTCTGTCTGAAGTCTACACTTTTAATGACACTCTGCTATGTGGTGAACATTGTAAGGAATTTCATATCACCAAAACATTGTTTATCTGCTAAAGAAATGTAAGTTTCCTACCCTATAATGAGATTTTTTTCCTTTCAGAAATAGTAATATTTTAATTAAAAAAAACATTCACTAACATCCCTTTAAAACATTAGTTTGAATATAGTCAGTTTTCTCTTTTAAATGATAAACAGTAAGTAAGGGCTACTCGACCCTATTGGGCTTCCCTGGTGGCTCAGACCATAAAGAAACTGCCTGCAGTGCGGGAGACCCAGATTAAGTCCCTGGGCCGGAAGAGCCCCTGGAGAAGGAAATGGCTACCCTCTCCAGTATTCTTGCCTGAAGAATTCTATGGACAGAAGAGCCTGGCAGGCTACAGTCTGTGGGGTCGCAAAGAGCCAGATGCCGCTGAGTGACTAACAGTTTGACTATTACTGAAAACACATCAAGTGTAAAGAACTGTCTGTCTTTGCCCAGAAAAAAAAAAAGTATATAATAAAAATCTGTAAAGGTTATAAGAATCAATAAAGGCCAAAAATATAAACATCAAAGCTGGGGGTCACCCTTCCCCCCAAAGAAACAGATTACCTGAATGTTTGATTCTTAGAATGCTTTGTCCTTTGTAAATGTTAATCTGAAGGAGTTCTAGTGAATATCTTCAAAGGGTAAATTGATTCTATTATATTTATCAATAATTTAACATATGTGTCTGTAACATAGGCTATATACCATACTGGTGGAGCTTATTGGAAGGATTCCTGTATGAATATCTAGGGAGAGAATTAAGCCCATAATGATTTGCTGAACACCCTGTTAGTGGCATGAGAAATATATGTCTGATGAGCAATATCCAATGATATACTGGGTTAATATACTTTGCAGTGGGGAATGTGACATGGAACATGTTCTCAGTTATTCGTTACCAACAAGTGCCCTGAGTGAAATAGACACAACAGTAACAATCTGAAAGTTCTTTCAAGAATGAGTAACATATGTACACAAATTTTAATTAAATAGCTGGGTGTTAAAATTTTGTATTTTAGTATAGTTGATTTACAGTGGGTGTTCATTTCTACTGTATAGCAGAGTGACTCAGTTATACGTATGTATATTATTTTTCATATTCTTTTCCATTATGGTTTATCACAGGATATCGACTATATAGTTCCCTGTGCTGTGCACGGGGCCCTTGTTGTCTCTCCATTCTATCATAGTTTGCATCTAATCATCCCAAACTCCCAATCCATCCCTCCCCAACCCCTCTGCCCCTTGGCAGTGAGAAGTCTTCTCTATGTGTGTGAGTCTGTTTCTGTTTCATAGATAAGTTCATGTGTGTCATATTTTAAATTCTACACGGAAGTGATATCATACGGCATTTGTCTTTCTCTTTCTGATTCACTTCGCTTAGTATAGTCTCTGGTGCTAAGTCGCTTCAGTCGCGTCCGACTCTGTGCGACCCCAGAGCTGGCAGCCCACCAGGCTCCCCCGTCCCTGGGATTCTCCAGGCAAGAACACTGGAGTGGGTTGCCATTTCCTTCTCCCAGTATAGTCTCTAGGTCCATCCATTTTGCTNTCGCTTAGTATAGTCTCTGGTGCTAAGTCGCTTCAGTCGCGTCCGACTCTGTGCGACCCCAGAGCTGGCAGCCCACCAGGCTCCCCCGTCCCTGGGATTCTCCAGGCAAGAACACTGGAGTGGGTTGCCATTTCCTTCTCCCAGTATAGTCTCTAGGTCCATCCATTTTGCTGCAATGGCATTATTTCACTCTTTTGTATGGCTGAGTAGTGTTCCGTTGTATATATACACCACATCGTGTGTATCCATTCACCTGTCAGTGGCCATTTGTGTTGTTTCCATATCTTGGCTAGTGTAAATAGTAAATAGCTGGGTTTTGAGATCTCAGGTTTTGCTGGGTTGAGTTTCATGTCCTCCAATAGAAGAGGAAGGGTGGATGTGTTAATACTGAATATCCAGATCCCATTACTAAACTGTTAATGTGCTAACAAGTCATGGGATTATCACTCACTTTAAAAAGCTTATTTGTTTTGTTTTGGCTAATGCTTGCAAATAAAACCAATAATGCCTACCATTCATTGTATATAACCAAGTAAATATTTTATGTTTTTATATATAAAATTAAATTCCACTTAATTATAAGTATTCAGATCTTGTATGGAAAGCTTCGATCAACAGCACACTTACTTCAAGTTTTATATATATATTTATATATGTTATATATATGTATATATATTATATACATGTATATATAGTATATATATATAATGTTCCTGATATTTATTTGCCACAGTTTTATTTATACATAAAATTAAGTGTTAATTCTTTTAAAGTGCTAACATCAGGAAATTATATACTTATATTAGTGAATGCTCAAAAAATGTTAGAACCCTTTCTTTACCTCCAGAGTACAAGATGAAAATCGTCAGTGGCAGCAGAGTTTTCCTTGAAAGCAGTTTAGGTTTGCAGAAATATAGTTTATTCAATGCGAATCTGTTTAATAACATAGCTGACCCATTTATTCTGTATTATTTTAGATCAGAAGCTGGTATATTAGAAAGTATGAGTTTTATTGTGACTCATAAACTTGACTCCGAAGGCTATGNAGCAGTTTAGGTTTGCAGAAATATAGTTTATTCAATGCGAATCTGTTTAATAACATAGCTGACCCATTTATTCTGTATTATTTTAGATCAGAAGCTGGTATATTAGAAAGTATGAGTTTTATTGTGACTCATAAACTTGACTCCGAAGGCTATGCCAAGAGTTCCAAAATGGTTTAGAATAAAGAAAGCATTGTTAGGGTAGGATACAGGTTCTTATACTCATTTAAATTGAAAAATTCTGTACCTTATTATTAAGGGATGTGAAAGTTGGACCATAAAAAAGGCTGAGTGCCAAACAATTGATGCTTTTGAATTGTGGTACTGGAGAAGACTCTTGAGAGTCCCTTGGACTGCAACGAGATCAAACTAGTCAGGCCTAAAGGAAATCAACCCTGAATATTCATTGGAAAGATTGATAACTAAAGCTGAAGCTCCAGTACTTTGGCCACCTGATGCGAAGAACCAACTTATTGGAAAAGACCCTGATGATGGGAAAGACTGAAGGCAAAAGGAGAAGAGGGCAGTGGAAGATGAGGTAGTTAGATGGCATCACTGACTCAATGCACATGAACTTTAACAAACTCCAGGAGATAGTGAGGACAGGAAGGCCTGGCATGTTGCAGTCCAAGGGTTGCAAAGAGTCAGACACGACTTAGCGCCTAAACAACAGTGAAGGGAAGTAATGTTGATCATCCTTTGAAAGTTGTAATTAGGCTTGACATTTAGTTTCAGAGCTATGGATACCCCAAAAGTAATTGCCTTTAAAAATTATTATACAACTGTTCACAAATAATAATATGACTAACACCCTCTCTGTTCAGTTCAGTTCAGTTGCTCAGTCGTGTCCGACTCTTTGCGACTGACCGCACAAATCGCAGCATGCCAGGCCTCCCTGTCCGTCACCAACTCCCGGAGTTGACTCAGACTCACTTCCATCGAGTCAGTGATGCCATCCAGCCATCTCGTCCTCTGCCGTCCCCTTCTCCTCCTGCCCCCAAGCCCTCCCAGCATCAAAGTCTTTTCTAATGAGTCAACTCTTCTCATGAGGTGGCCAAAGTACTGGAGTTTCCGCTTTAGCATCATTCCTTCCAAAGAAATCCCAGGGCTGATCTCCTTCAGAATGGACTGGTTGGATCTCCTTGCAGTCCAAGGGACTCTCAAGAGTCTTCTCCAACACCACAGTTCAAAAGCATCAATTCTTCGGCA
>SJYX01005554.1:0-13622 GCA_006410675.1 Oreotragus oreotragus | reverse complement strand
CGGGGTTACCTCTAGAGTCTTCTTTCTTTCTCCTGCTGGCATCCTCTGTTCCTCACGAGATCTCAATTTTCATAATAAATTTCTGGATAAAATGGGCTCCGGTCTATTTCTGGAATGGTACGTAAATCGCATTTTCTGAGTCAGCTTAGATGGTTGGTGTTGGCTGCTTCCACAGCTCTTGGTGAGGATAGGGAAGTCTACTCTAGGTTTGTGGGAAAAGGGTTTATGATTGATTAGTGATGTTCCCCATTCCCTCTCGCCCTGGGTCAACAATGGCCCCATGTTTGCTGACTTTCCCTCTATTTCATAGAGCAGGATCTTAATGGTAGGTAGCTGCCTATCGGTCTTTGCTGGTGGCTCAGATGATAAAGAATTCGCCTACAATGTGGGAGACCTGGGTTTGATCCCTGGGTTGGGAAGAAACCCTGGAGCAGGGCATGGCAACCCAGTATTCTTGCCCGGAGAATCCCCAGTGGACAGAGGAGCCTGGCAGGCTACAACTCATGGTGTCAGAAAGAGTCGTACAGGACTGAACGACTAGGCACAACAGGGCACAGCAGCCTGTGGTGTCTGCATATACATTTTACTAACTTTATGGTAACCAAAACTGTCAAAATTATACATAGAATACTCACGGAGAAAGCTTAGGTCTTTCATTAAAATGGAAATATAATTTTGGAAAGAATTTGACTTTTCCTGGTCAAATTCAGAGTATCCTTGGGATTCTTAGATACTGATTCAACAGTATAGCTTTTCTTTCCAGAGGAGTTTCCTCAGCTCTAGACTGGTCCCTATAACTTCTTGAGCTGCTGACTTTAGCAATAGGAGAAAGAGAGGCACAAAGTAAAGTGGGATCAAGGGGAAATGGGAGGAAAGAAAAATATGCTGCCACAAGGGAAAGCGGCCACTGGACCTGAAGTAATGAAACTGATGTTTTTCTTTGACGCAAGGTCCTCTGTGATGGCCACTGCAACTCACACTGAATCAGGGTAAACAGGGCTGATTAGACAGGGGCCTCTCAAGGCAAGTAGTTTAGAGGAGCACACTTGTTTGACTGTATAAATTTTAGTGTATCTACTCGTGTAATTGCAAAAAGAAATGAAAACCTGCAAACTGTATATCTGAAAATACATATAGCTCATGGCCAATAGGTATATGAAAATGCTCAATGTCACTGATCAACAGAGAAACACACACCAAAACCACAATGAGATATCACCTCACACCTGTCAGAATGGCTATTGTCAAAAAGACAAGAGACAATAAGTGCTGGCCAGGATGTGGAGAATACGGAAGCCCTGGGCACTGTTGCTGGGAATGTAAATTGGTGCAGCCACCATGGAAACAAGTATGGAGGTTCCTCAAAAAATTAAAAATAGAACCACCGTTTGATGCAGCAATTCCACTTCTGGGTATTTATCTGAAGAAAATGAAACACTAACTCAAAAGACAAATGCATCCTTGTGTTCACTGCAGGATTATTTACAATAGCAGAGGTGTGGAAACAACCTAAGCGTTTATTAATGGATAAATGGTTATAAGAGATGCTGTGCATTTACCAACAGAATATTACTCAGGCATAAAAAAGTGAAATCTTACCATTTGTAACAACATGGATGCACCTTGAAAGCATTATTCTAAAAGAAATAAATTAGAGAAATACCATATGATCTCATCCTACCATAGAATCTAAAACAAAAACAAAAACAAAAATCCCAAACTCATAGATTTAGAGAACATGTTGGTAGTTGCCAGAGGTGGGAGATGTGGGTAGAAGAAATGGGTGAAGGAGTCAAAAGGTGATACAAACTTCCAATTGTAAAATAAATAAGTCATGGGGATATAATGTACAGCACTATGACTAAAGTTAATAATACTGTAATGCATATTCGGAAGATCTAAAAGTTCTCATCACAAGGAGCAAAACATAACCATGTCTTGTGATGAATGTTAAATAGACTTGTGGTGAACATTTCATAATATATACAAGCAGTGAATCGTGATGTTGTATACTTGAAAGTAATATAATGCTATATGTCAATTTTACCTCAATAAAAAAGAAATAAAAACTAAACCAAACAAACCCCAAAGCTTCATTTTCATAACCACAATAACCTATAATAAGACAAACTGCTGGGCTCAAGCTGAGACAATGTCTTTGGATGCAGTTTCAAGATCAGACATACCCATTTGTCTCTTGGCCTGCCTACACTTCATTCAAAAAAAAAAAAAAGTGGAGATTTTATGATATAGCAAACCAGTAGATTGGTGGAAGGGTTATTTGAGAGGCTGGAATGCCTAAAATATCATGAAGGTATAAGGGCAAAGTGCTCTGATGAATTATTGGTCCTGAAAGAAGGAACTGTGCATGCTTATGGAAACACTTGTGAAAGCAAAGCTAGGACTAAACAGACTATCTAGAAATTACAGAAAAACTTTTAAAGTGGTCCTGCGTCTCCTCCCAGTGTATTCCCAATTTTCTTTAGAACTAACACAGCTCTGCCATATTCTGTCATCCTAGTAGAATATTCCCTAGACTATGGTGAGAGAAACACAGTTGTAGCCATTTTGACAGTAGTTATTCTAACCTTGACTGCAATAACCTTAACCTTGACCTGAAGTGGGTGAGAATTTCTTACCAAGAGCTTATAAATTACTAAAAACTTAAAAAAGGATTGAAAATGTGTTATCCTGCACATAATACTGGGCATGAAATATGGGTTGACCTCCTTCTTTTTTGTAGATTTTAGTAAACCTTTTAGCTTCCAGGATGCCTGAGGCTGTGCAAGTCAGATAATTCCACCATTCTTTCCTTTGGTACAGGATACATGGGCTTCTGGTCATGTATTCTTTATAACTATATTGCCCTTTGCCAAAATATGAGCTAATTTTTGAAGGATAAGGAAAAATTAATTATTGAGTGCTTAGTGAAGATTTGTGTAGAAAAGGAGAGGAAAAGTTAAAAACAGAAGATGGTGTCTAAGAGCAAGGGCCTGAAAAAGGCCATGGTGACGGTTCTGATTATATCTGTAAAACAAATCACCCCATAAGTTAACAGCACAAAACCACCATTGGCTGCTCACAGATTTGAAGGGTCAAGAATTTGGACAGGACACAGCATGGGTGGCTTTTCTCTGCTCCATGAGCTCTGGGGATCTGACTGGTAAACTTAAAGGCTAGAGGCTGGAATAGTCAGAAGGCCAGTCATTCATATGCTATTGGTTGAGGCCCTTGGTTCACCCCTATCCAGGCCTCTCCATGAGGTCCCTTTAGATAAGTGAGGTGCAGACTTCCTCACAACTTTGTGGTTCATTTTCCAAAGTAGGACTGTCTGAGCAAGGAGCCAGGTGGGAGCCATATTTCTTTAAAATGTCCTGACCTCAGAAGTCACACAGCATCACTTCTGCCTTAATCTATTGGTTACAGCAATCATCAACGTGCTTGAGTTCAAAGGATAGATGAATAGACTCCACTTCTTGATGGAAAATGGTATACAGTGAAGTTCTAGAACAGCATGAGTCTAGAGATAGAAGCGTGGCTATTTCAAGAAAATACAATGCCACAGTGACTGAAGTGCAGGAACCAGTGAGAAAAGTGGCTCAAAATGAAGGTGGTGAGGTAGGCAGGGATCAAGCCTCTTCATAATATTAGATGTTACTTTAAGAATATTGGTCCTTCACAGACTTAGAGAACAAACTTACAGTTGCCAGTGGGGAAGAGCAGGGGGACGAGCTGTCTCTTATACACATCTCCTATGTTCGTTGGTAAAGAAATAATTTTTAGTTCATGATGTGACTATCTAATGATATTATGAGTATATATTGAACCTAAGCACATATTTCCAATACTCTGTTAAGCAAATATATTTTGCCTGTGGATAATGTTAGAGACATAACTTGGCCAATGGATTGCATCACATTTTCTATTTACATCTTAATTCTGTAATTGCTCTGCACTCAGAGCTCCCACAGAAGCCAAGGGTTTTCTCAGAGATCTTCGTGGGGACATCTGTGGAGATGAGGACAAAGCAGTTGTGAAACCTGGTTTTACAAATAAGATGTTAGGTAAAACCTAAAACCCAAAACCGGGGAAGGCAATGGCACCCCACCCCAGTACTCTTGCCTGGAAAATCCAATGGACGGAGTAGCCTGGTGGGCTGCAGTCCATGGGGTCGCTAACAGTCGGACAGACTGAGCGATTTCACTTTCACTTTTCTCTTTCATGCACTGGAGAAGGAAATGGCAACCCACTCCAGTATTCTTGCCTGGAGAATCCCAGGGATGGGGGAGCCTGGTGGGCTGCCGTGTATGGGGTCACACAGAGTCGGACACGACTGAAGTGACTTAGCAGCAGCAGCAGCAAAACCCAAGACATGTCATGCTAACAAGGAAGTGAAGGCAAACTGTGATCATACTTGAGATTTAGAATTAAGCATATTTTTGTAAATGGGGCAAAAAGTTTCACTTTTTGGAAAACTTTTGTGGGTCAGATAACTTCAAGTGCTTTGATAGCACCAAAAACTTGAGAAATTCAAGGTTATAAAGAAAGAAAAATAGAAAAATGGATATAATACAATTTTGCTTTATTGAGCACATTTCTGCAAAGTGCTTTATTTATCTCAGTCATCTGTGTAATACCGCCTTGAAGGATAAATGTCTCTGAAGCAGGAAAAAGAACCACTCACCCCACATTAAATTGAATCATCAGAGTTGGATCTTTAATCACTTTGGTATTTTAAGTGGCTGAAAATATCAGGTCTCCAAAATAACCAGTAAAGATTGATTGATTTATGAAACAGTTCATTGATACAAGCCTAGAAATTCCCAAAATTTTTCAAGAACAAACTGTTTCTAAGATAATGAAGGTTATCTAATACACCGGAGACAAAGTGTGATTAAAATGGTCACCTTGAAATTGGAAAATTATGAATTAAGAACCATGAAACAATGAAATTACTGGGGTTTTTGAACACCTGCACAAGAAATGACTGTATTTGGTGATAGCTGCCGTTTTATGAAATCTAGAAGGAAGTCCAAATGGAGAAAAACAAAGATGTTCAGGGCGCTATTTTTAAGTGTGACTTTTCTCTTCTCCCTGCTAAGAACATTCTAACAAGAGGAAGGGGATTTAAGGACTTGCAAGACCACCTGGCTGCCATTACGCAGAACTGAGGCCTCAGCCATCTTTAACAATGAAATGGCCTTTGCAGAAGGGTGGGAGCAGCGGTGGGTGGTCCTGGAGGAGGCCTGGCCTCTCACAGAAGCTTCTGGACAGCAGCTGGCACCAGCTACCACTGGAAAGTTGGCTCAGAACACTGGTTGTGGTAACAAAGTAGAGAGAAAAAGTAGAGTGCAGTTTAATTCCCTTGGGAAAATGGGTTATGTCTTATGTCCTTTAAATTAAAACTCCATGTCTCATCTTGACTATTTGTAAGAATAGTTATTTCCACTCAAGCTAGACTTTGTTTTTTATAGCTAATACAGCTGGGATTGGCTTAATTGACTTGATGAACTTTATCACTGATTAAAGATTGTGTTCATCTCTGTATGCATCGGTTGAAATGTTGACTCTTCAAGATGGGTCTGTGTTCCCTAGGTCTGCTCTCAAGAGCTGAGAGAGTTCTGCCAGGACTGCCACCGCAGAGTTCCTCATTAGGTACATTAGTGAGGCTGAACACGGTCCCGTATCCCATCTGCCCTTGCTGCAAACTATTTGTTTTATCTCTCATCTCAGGATCAGCTTGCCTGTGCCTTCCAACATGACAGTTAACAACCCCATCAATCTAGTCTCATGCTGCTGTGAGCAGACTTGAGGAGAGTCCCGGGGTTACCTCTAGAGTCTTCTTTCTTTCTCCTGCTGGCATCCTCTGTTCCTCACGAGATCTCAATTTTCATAATAAATTTCTGGATAAAATGGGCTCCGGTCTATTTCTGGAATGGTACGTAAATCGCATTTTCTGAGTCAGCTTAGATGGTTGGTGTTGGCTGCTTCCACAGCTCTTGGTGAGGATAGGGAAGTCTACTCTAGGTTTGTGGGAAAAGGGTTTATGATTGATTAGTGATGTTCCCCATTCCCTCTCGCCCTGGGTCAACAATGGCCCCATGTTTGCTGACTTTCCCTCTATTTCATAGAGCAGGATCTTAATGGTAGGTAGCTGCCTATCGGTCTTTGCTGGTGGCTCAGATGATAAAGAATTCGCCTACAATGTGGGAGACCTGGGTTTGATCCCTGGGTTGGGAAGAAACCCTGGAGCAGGGCATGGCAACCCAGTATTCTTGCCCGGAGAATCCCCAGTGGACAGAGGAGCCTGGCAGGCTACAACTCATGGTGTCAGAAAGAGTCGTACAGGACTGAACGACTAGGCACAACAGGGCACAGCAGCCTGTGGTGTCTGCATATACATTTTACTAACTTTATGGTAACCAAAACTGTCAAAATTATACATAGAATACTCACGGAGAAAGCTTAGGTCTTTCATTAAAATGGAAATATAATTTTGGAAAGAATTTGACTTTTCCTGGTCAAATTCAGAGTATCCTTGGGATTCTTAGATACTGATTCAACAGTATAGCTTTTCTTTCCAGAGGAGTTTCCTCAGCTCTAGACTGGTCCCTATAACTTCTTGAGCTGCTGACTTTAGCAATAGGAGAAAGAGAGGCACAAAGTAAAGTGGGATCAAGGGGAAATGGGAGGAAAGAAAAATATGCTGCCACAAGGGAAAGCGGCCACTGGACCTGAAGTAATGAAACTGATGTTTTTCTTTGACGCAAGGTCCTCTGTGATGGCCACTGCAACTCACACTGAATCAGGGTAAACAGGGCTGATTAGACAGGGGCCTCTCAAGGCAAGTAGTTTAGAGGAGCACACTTGTTTGACTGTATAAATTTTAGTGTATCTACTCGTGTAATTGCAAAAAGAAATGAAAACCTGCAAACTGTATATCTGAAAATACATATAGCTCATGGCCAATAGGTATATGAAAATGCTCAATGTCACTGATCAACAGAGAAACACACACCAAAACCACAATGAGATATCACCTCACACCTGTCAGAATGGCTATTGTCAAAAAGACAAGAGACAATAAGTGCTGGCCAGGATGTGGAGAATACGGAAGCCCTGGGCACTGTTGCTGGGAATGTAAATTGGTGCAGCCACCATGGAAACAAGTATGGAGGTTCCTCAAAAAATTAAAAATAGAACCACCGTTTGATGCAGCAATTCCACTTCTGGGTATTTATCTGAAGAAAATGAAACACTAACTCAAAAGACAAATGCATCCTTGTGTTCACTGCAGGATTATTTACAATAGCAGAGGTGTGGAAACAACCTAAGCGTTTATTAATGGATAAATGGTTATAAGAGATGCTGTGCATTTACCAACAGAATATTACTCAGGCATAAAAAAGTGAAATCTTACCATTTGTAACAACATGGATGCACCTTGAAAGCATTATTCTAAAAGAAATAAATTAGAGAAATACCATATGATCTCATCCTACCATAGAATCTAAAACAAAAACAAAAACAAAAATCCCAAACTCATAGATTTAGAGAACATGTTGGTAGTTGCCAGAGGTGGGAGATGTGGGTAGAAGAAATGGGTGAAGGAGTCAAAAGGTGATACAAACTTCCAATTGTAAAATAAATAAGTCATGGGGATATAATGTACAGCACTATGACTAAAGTTAATAATACTGTAATGCATATTCGGAAGATCTAAAAGTTCTCATCACAAGGAGCAAAACATAACCATGTCTTGTGATGAATGTTAAATAGACTTGTGGTGAACATTTCATAATATATACAAGCAGTGAATCGTGATGTTGTATACTTGAAAGTAATATAATGCTATATGTCAATTTTACCTCAATAAAAAAGAAATAAAAACTAAACCAAACAAACCCCAAAGCTTCATTTTCATAACCACAATAACCTATAATAAGACAAACTGCTGGGCTCAAGCTGAGACAATGTCTTTGGATGCAGTTTCAAGATCAGACATACCCATTTGTCTCTTGGCCTGCCTACACTTCATTCAAAAAAAAAAAAAAGTGGAGATTTTATGATATAGCAAACCAGTAGATTGGTGGGAGGGTTATTTGAGAGGCTGGAATGCCTAAAATATCATGAAGGTATAAGGGCAAAGTGCTCTGATGAATTATTGGTCCTGAAAGAAGGAACTGTGCATGCTTATGGAAACACTTGTGAAAGCAAAGCTAGGACTAAACAGACTATCTAGAAATTACAGAAAAACTTTTAAAGTGGTCCTGCGTCTCCTCCCAGTGTATTCCCAATTTTCTTTAGAACTAACACAGCTCTGCCATATTCTGTCATCCTAGTAGAATATTCCCTAGACTATGGTGAGAGAAACACAGTTGTAGCCATTTTGACAGTAGTTATTCTAACCTTGACTGCAATAACCTTAACCTTGACCTGAAGTGGGTGAGAATTTCTTACCAAGAGCTTATAAATTACTAAAAACTTAAAAAAGGATTGAAAATGTGTTATCCTGCACATAATACTGGGCATGAAATATGGGTTGACCTCCTTCTTTTTTGTAGATTTTAGTAAACCTTTTAGCTTCCAGGATGCCTGAGGCTGTGCAAGTCAGATAATTCCACCATTCTTTCCTTTGGTACAGGATACATGGGCTTCTGGTCATGTATTCTTTATAACTATATTGCCCTTTGCCAAAATATGAGCTAATTTTTGAAGGATAAGGAAAAATTAATTATTGAGTGCTTAGTGAAGATTTGTGTAGAAAAGGAGAGGAAAAGTTAAAAACAGAAGATGGTGTCTAAGAGCAAGGGCCTGAAAAAGGCCATGGTGACGGTTCTGATTATATCTGTAAAACAAATCACCCCATAAGTTAACAGCACAAAACCACCATTGGCTGCTCACAGATTTGAAGGGTCAAGAATTTGGACAGGACACAGCATGGGTGGCTTTTCTCTGCTCCATGAGCTCTGGGGATCTGACTGGTAAACTTAAAGGCTAGAGGCTGGAATAGTCAGAAGGCCAGTCATTCATATGCTATTGGTTGAGGCCCTTGGTTCACCCCTATCCAGGCCTCTCCATGAGGTCCCTTTAGATAAGTGAGGTGCAGACTTCCTCACAACTTTGTGGTTCATTTTCCAAAGTAGGACTGTCTGAGCAAGGAGCCAGGTGGGAGCCATATTTCTTTAAAATGTCCTGACCTCAGAAGTCACACAGCATCACTTCTGCCTTAATCTATTGGTTACAGCAATCATCAACGTGCTTGAGTTCAAAGGATAGATGAATAGACTCCACTTCTTGATGGAAAATGGTATACAGTGAAGTTCTAGAACAGCATGAGTCTAGAGATAGAAGCGTGGCTATTTCAAGAAAATACAATGCCACAGTGACTGAAGTGCAGGAACCAGTGAGAAAAGTGGCTCAAAATGAAGGTGGTGAGGTAGGCAGGGATCAAGCCTCTTCATAATATTAGATGTTACTTTAAGAATATTGGTCCTTCACAGACTTAGAGAACAAACTTACAGTTGCCAGTGGGGAAGAGCAGGGGGACGAGCTGTCTCTTATACACATCTCCTATGTTCGTTGGTAAAGAAATAATTTTTAGTTCATGATGTGACTATCTAATGATATTATGAGTATATATTGAACCTAAGCACATATTTCCAATACTCTGTTAAGCAAATATATTTTGCCTGTGGATAATGTTAGAGACATAACTTGGCCAATGGATTGCATCACATTTTCTATTTACATCTTAATTCTGTAATTGCTCTGCACTCAGAGCTCCCACAGAAGCCAAGGGTTTTCTCAGAGATCTTCGTGGGGACATCTGTGGAGATGAGGACAAAGCAGTTGTGAAACCTGGTTTTACAAATAAGATGTTAGGTAAAACCTAAAACCCAAAACCGGGGAAGGCAATGGCACCCCACCCCAGTACTCTTGCCTGGAAAATCCAATGGACGGAGTAGCCTGGTGGGCTGCAGTCCATGGGGTCGCTAACAGTCGGACAGACTGAGCGATTTCACTTTCACTTTTCTCTTTCATGCACTGGAGAAGGAAATGGCAACCCACTCCAGTATTCTTGCCTGGAGAATCCCAGGGATGGGGGAGCCTGGTGGGCTGCCGTGTATGGGGTCACACAGAGTCGGACACGACTGAAGTGACTTAGCAGCAGCAGCAGCAAAACCCAAGACATGTCATGCTAACAAGGAAGTGAAGGCAAACTGTGATCATACTTGAGATTTAGAATTAAGCATATTTTTGTAAATGGGGCAAAAAGTTTCACTTTTTGGAAAACTTTTGTGGGTCAGATAACTTCAAGTGCTTTGATAGCACCAAAAACTTGAGAAATTCAAGGTTATAAAGAAAGAAAAATAGAAAAATGGATATAATACAATTTTGCTTTATTGAGCACATTTCTGCAAAGTGCTTTATTTATCTCAGTCATCTGTGTAATACCGCCTTGAAGGATAAATGTCTCTGAAGCAGGAAAAAGAACCACTCACCCCACATTAAATTGAATCATCAGAGTTGGATCTTTAATCACTTTGGTATTTTAAGTGGCTGAAAATATCAGGTCTCCAAAATAACCAGTAAAGATTGATTGATTTATGAAACAGTTCATTGATACAAGCCTAGAAATTCCCAAAATTTTTCAAGAACAAACTGTTTCTAAGATAATGAAGGTTATCTAATACACCGGAGACAAAGTGTGATTAAAATGGTCACCTTGAAATTGGAAAATTATGAATTAAGAACCATGAAACAATGAAATTACTGGGGTTTTTGAACACCTGCACAAGAAATGACTGTATTTGGTGATAGCTGCCGTTTTATGAAATCTAGAAGGAAGTCCAAATGGAGAAAAACAAAGATGTTCAGGGCGCTATTTTTAAGTGTGACTTTTCTCTTCTCCCTGCTAAGAACATTCTAACAAGAGGAAGGGGATTTAAGGACTTGCAAGACCACCTGGCTGCCATTACGCAGAACTGAGGCCTCAGCCATCTTTAACAATGAAATGGCCTTTGCAGAAGGGTGGGAGCAGCGGTGGGTGGTCCTGGAGGAGGCCTGGCCTCTCACAGAAGCTTCTGGACAGCAGCTGGCACCAGCTACCACTGGAAAGTTGGCTCAGAACACTGGTTGTGGTAACAAAGTAGAGAGAAAAAGTAGAGTGCAGTTTAATTCCCTTGGGAAAATGGGTTATGTCTTATGTCCTTTAAATTAAAACTCCATGTCTCATCTTGACTATTTGTAAGAATAGTTATTTCCACTCAAGCTAGACTTTGTTTTTTATAGCTAATACAGCTGGGATTGGCTTAATTGACTTGATGAACTTTATCACTGATTAAAGATTGTGTTCATCTCTGTATGCATCGGTTGAAATGTTGACCCTTCAAGATGGGTCTGTGTCCCCTAGGTCTGCTCTCAAGAGCTGAGAGAGTTCTGCCAGGACTGCCACCGCAGAGTTCCTCATTAGGTACATTAGTGAGGCTGAACATGGTCCCGTATCCCATCTGCCCTTGCTGCAAACTATTTGTTTTATCTCTCATCTCAGGATCAGCTTGCCTGTGCCTTCCAACATGACAGTTAACAACCCCATCAATCTAGTCTCATGCTGCTGTGAGCAGACTTGAGGAGAGTCCCGGGGTTACCTCTAGAGTCTTCTTTCTTTCTCCTGCTGGCATCCTCTGTTCCTCACGAGATCTCAATTTTCATAATAAATTTCTGGATAAAATGGGCTCCGGTCTATTTCTGGAATGGTACGTAAATCGCATTTTCTGAGTCAGCTTAGATGGTTGGTGTTGGCTGCTTCCACAGCTCTTGGTGAGGATAGGGAAGTCTACTCTAGGTTTGTGGGAAAAGGGTTTATGATTGATTAGTGATGTTCCCCATTCCCTCTCGCCCTGGGTCAACAATGGCCCCATGTTTGCTGACTTTCCCTCTATTTCATAGAGCAGGATCTTAATGGTAGGTAGCTGCCTATCGGTCTTTGCTGGTGGCTCAGATGATAAAGAATTCGCCTACAATGTGGGAGACCTGGGTTTGATCCCTGGGTTGGGAAGAAACCCTGGAGCAGGGCATGGCAACCCAGTATTCTTGCCCGGAGAATCCCCAGTGGACAGAGGAGCCTGGCAGGCTACAACTCATGGTGTCAGAAAGAGTCGTACAGGACTGAACGACTAGGCACAACAGGGCACAGCAGCCTGTGGTGTCTGCATATACATTTTACTAACTTTATGGTAACCAAAACTGTCAAAATTATACATAGAATACTCACGGAGAAAGCTTAGGTCTTTCATTAAAATGGAAATATAATTTTGGAAAGAATTTGACTTTTCCTGGTCAAATTCAGAGTATCCTTGGGATTCTTAGATACTGATTCAACAGTATAGCTTTTCTTTCCAGAGGAGTTTCCTCAGCTCTAGACTGGTCCCTATAACTTCTTGAGCTGCTGACTTTAGCAATAGGAGAAAGAGAGGCACAAAGTAAAGTGGGATCAAGGGGAAATGGTAGGAAAGAAAAATATGCTGCCACAAGGGAAAGCGGCCACTGGACCTGAAGTAATGAAACTGATGTTTTTCTTTGACGCAAGGTCCTCTGTGATGGCCACTGCAACTCACACTGAATCAGGGTAAACAGGGCTGATTAGACAGGGGCCTCTCAAGGCAAGTAGTTTAGAGGAGCACACTTGTTTGACTGTATAAATTTTAGTGTATCTACTCGTGTAATTGCAAAAAGAAATGAAAACCTGCAAACTGTATATCTGAAAATACATATAGCTCATGGCCAATAGGTATATGAAAATGCTCAATGTCACTGATCAACAGAGAAACACACACCAAAACCACAATGAGATATCACCTCACACCTGTCAGAATGGCTATTGTCAAAAAGACAAGAGACAATAAGTGCTGGCCAGGATGTGGAGAATACGGAAGCCCTGGGCACTGTTGCTGGGAATGTAAATTGGTGCAGCCACCATGGAAACAAGTATGGAGGTTCCTCAAAAAATTAAAAATAGAACCACCGTTTGATGCAGCAATTCCACTTCTGGGTATTTATCTGAAGAAAATGAAACACTAACTCAAAAGACAAATGCATCCTTGTGTTCACTGCAGGATTATTTACAATAGCAGAGGTGTGGAAACAACCTAAGCGTTTATTAATGGATAAATGGTTATAAGAGATGCTGTGCATTTACCAACAGAATATTACTCAGGCATAAAAAAGTGAAATCTTACCATTTGTAACAACATGGATGCACCTTGAAAGCATTATTCTAAAAGAAATAAATTAGAGAAATACCATATGATCTCATCCTACCATAGAATCTAAAACAAAAACAAAAACAAAAACAAAAATCCCAAACTCATAGATTTAGAGAACATGTTGGTAGTTGCCAGAGGTGGGAGATGTGGGTAGAAGAAATGGGTGAAGGAGTCAAAAGGTGATACAAACTTCCAATTGTAAAATAAATAAGTCATGGGGATATAATGTACAGCACTATGACTAAAGTTAATAATACTGTAATGCATATTCGGAAGATCTAAAAGTTCTCATCACAAGGAGCAAAACATAACCATGTCTTGTGATGAATGTTAAATAGACTTGTGGTGAACATT
>SJYX01005553.1:527871-546504 GCA_006410675.1 Oreotragus oreotragus | reverse complement strand
CTGTGGTGGTGGGCGGGGCGGGGCGGGCGCGCCGCCGGGCCTCGCAGCTGCGGGCAGGCCGGGCATTAGGGCCTCGGCGGATCCCGCTCCAGCGCGCTGGGCGGGGTGCGCGGCGGGCAGGCGCGGGCCCCGAGGCAGCGGCTGCGCCCTGCGCCGGGGAGGAGCCGGGGGCGGGCGGGCGGCCGGCAGGCGGGGGCTGGGGCCCGCGGTGGGGAGTGCCGGAGCGCCGGCGGCGAAAGCGGCAGCGGCGGCTGAGCAGGCTCGGTGCGTGGGTCCGCGGAGGCTCGGGGTCGGCCCGCGGTGCGAGCGGGCGGCCCAGCTGCCTCCCTCCCCGCCCGCCGCCGCCGCGATTGGGTGGAAGATGGCGCTGGGCGGATGGAAATCCTAATGACGGTCTCCAAACTCGCCTCCATCTGTACCATGGTAGGTACGGCGGGCGGGTGGCCCGCGTCCCCGCCCTTGCCGCCCGCGGGGCCTAGCGCGGGGCTGGCCGGGGGCGGTTGGACGGCGCGGCCCGAGCGCTGGCGGAGCGGCCCCGGGGCGCGCGGGGGCAGGGAGGGGCGCGGACCGGCGGTGCTCCTGATCGCCGCGGCTCTGGGGGGCCGGAGGCGGGAGCACGCGTGTGGTGTCCCCGCCTTTGCGTCCGGAGCGCGCGGGGCCGCGGCGGGGTAGGCAAGTCCCGCTGCCGGCCCGCGCGCACGGAAGTCGGCGCAGGTCTGCTCCCGGCGCCCCGGCGAGGCCGCGTCCCCTCGCCGGGCCCGGGGGACGGGTGTGTGTTTGTGTGTGTGTGTGTGTGTGTATGTATGTATGTGTGTGTGCGCCAAGAGGGAAACTTTCAAGTGCTGTCGAAACTGACCCTCCGCCCACTCCCCCACCGTGACTCCTCCTCGGAGGTGACCGAGCTCCCCGGTTTGCAGCCGGGGGGTCTTGTCCGGGAATGCCCGCCGATCCTGAGAACAGCTTAAGCGTTCCTGGCGTTTGTTTACTTGAACGCACCAGACGCATCCGTATGCGACTTGGAAGTATTTCTGTGCGGGAACTGACGGCAGCATCGCTGTCTTGTGTCGTGTCGGGGGTTTTTAAGTAGAAGGGGAAAAGAGCTTCAGGGGAAAAGAGCTCCTGCCTCGTGGACAAGTCCCGAGTTAAGCAGAGCAAGCGTGTGTTTAAATCTTGGTGTTCTGTGCGTGGCCAGGGTACCCGTTGTCACTCCACACGGTGGGGGCGAATTCGTTTCCTTAGCTCCTCATGGCTTTTACATCTGGCGATCTCTCTGGCGATCTTGGTTATGAGCCGTCTCAGAAAAAAAAAAAAAAGTTATTCTTCTACCACGTGGGCCTAGCGATCACGTTTATTAAAGACTCCTGCAGTCTTTCCTTCTGTTTTACGTCTTCCCAGCCCTTTTTGTGCCTGTGGGAGATTCCCCCCGCCCCCCACCAGATGTCTTCCTCGTATGGGTGGTACATTTTTTGTATCTTTCTTTAAGGAGCGGCTAATCCGATCGGAAAGATGGCTTTTAGCCGCAGATTTCTGAACTGCACTCTGAGAAACAGTATTTTTAAAAATGGCTGAAATCAGGTGGGATTAAAATCTACAGTATTAAAGACATCACGCTGAAGAATGAATCATGAAGAGTCCATTTCAAGTGGATGCTTTTTTCGCACAGTTCACATTTTAGGAAAGCATTGATGTTAAAGGGACGGTATTAAAGGATGATTTCCAAGGGTCAGGTAGATTAATTATGTTTATATGTGTCAGTTATCATCTTGCTCTGTTTCAGAAGGAATGTGATAATTAAGTGTTTGAAAATGACAATCCCGATAATCTCACCAGATTGCTGAGCCTGCACAGATTGCCGGGTCATGGTTCCCTGTCAAAGTCTAGAGTGTCTGGATAGATGTGTCTGTCTTACTGACTGCTCATCCACTCCAGTATTTCAGGTATACATTTAGCACCTACTTCGTGCAGGAGGGTGTGCTGAGAGCTGGGGATACAGCAGCAGTCATGCTTTCATGGTTGTTTACCTTCTAGTTAAGGGAAACAAGCATCATTCACATCAACGAATTTATAGATGCACTAGTCACATTAAGAAAATGAAGTAGAGCAATTTGCAAAGTCAAACACTGAGTGGGATCTTGATCTCAAGAACCTTATACTCTAGAGTTCTTCCTAGGGCTTCTGCTCTGGTGCATTAATTGCATGTAGTGTGATGTATGTATTGTTGGCAAATAAAGAAACATCAGTGCTCAGCCAAATGAGATTTCTCCTGAAGCAGTGTTAAAATTGGGTGTGTCAGTGTTCATATTTGAATAAAAGCTCTGACACTGTCCAAGATAGGGCTGAACATCTCAAAGTGCCTGCTCTCTTTTGCTTAAGGAGCACTTCAGCCTATCTTCTGAGATATCACCAAGTAGACAACCAAGAAAAGAAAAGTATATACCTGTGTGCCTTTGTAGATTTCTGGCGCTTTCACAGCTCTCTCTCAAGCGGGTAGCCTTACTTGAATAATCTTACACCTGTCCATCCCCAGCCTTCATCCCCACTCATGTCTTTTCACAGCATTTTTTAAATCTCAGTGGTACTTCCCACATTGCTGCTGCTGCTGCTGCTAAGTTGCTTCAGTCGTGTCCGACTCTGTGCGACCCCATAGATGGCAGCCCACCAGGCTCCCCTGTCCCTGGGATTCTCCAGGCAAGAACACTGGCTGTGTTGTAAAGTTTTCTCTTAGCGCCTTATTATAATAGATTGTAAAGGCCTTAAGTGTAGGGACTGTTGTTTATTTGTTCAGTTTGGTAGAGCACTACCTTCTGCGGACAGTCAGGTGTTTCTCTGGGTCCCTTCCATCCCATGCTGATGTCTGGGGGGAGTGAGTTTGGCTAAACGTGGTTGAGATTGACGTTGTGTGTTGGGTGGTGGGAGGGAGGGGGTTGGATCTCTCAGAGAACCTGCAGCTGTGAAAACATTTATAATGAGTTGACATTTTATTCTATAAATAATAAAGTTGACAGAATTTTATTTTACCTGTCGACATAAGGCACTTGGGCAAATCAGCAGTCCCTTGATTGGATTAGGTACCTGTTAAAAGCAAATCTCTTCCGAAGCGTCTTCTCCTAGGTCACTGTTCTGCTGGCATGGGAATGTTCGTCAAGTTTGTTGCTCAAGTTGCAGCCTAATCGAGTGAGGCTGCAGGGACTCCATCTGCAGGGTGCCTCTGGAAACCCCTCTTATTTATGATGTCCAGGAAGTAATTTCAGTATCGCATGATGCTTGTTTTGCCGCCAAAGTAGCTTCCAACTTGAGGGCCTGGCATGGAGTATTTACCTATTATTTAATATTGTACTTCATCATGGTGAAATAATGGAAAGTGACAAACGCATGTAGAGGGGCGGCCTGCGTTTTGAAATAGAAGTGAAGTTGTAGAGCAACTTGTAGCGGCTGGGACCAGGTGACCACACGGTCAGGGCCGTCAGGAAGCACAGTGGTGGGAGCTCCGGGGATGTGAGAGGCATCTAGGCTTGTTTGGGTTGTAGGAGTCCTGGCCGGGCAGGGGGCATGGGCTGGGGCTTGAGTAAAGGAGAAGTTGTGGCAAAGGAAGGTGGTAGGGGGTGGGATGGCCTGGCTTCTTGCCCGTCCCCGGTCCCTGGGGTCAGCTAGGTCCCCTGGAACATGGGACTGCTGAGCCAAGACCTTAGTCTGCAGCTTTGTGTCTGACAAGTTTGCTTCAAAAAAGGTGTGGGAATCTTGAAACTGACTGTACTTACTGCAGGAAAGTCACAGGTGAGACTGGCTACTTGTCTTGTCTTACTGAGTCTCACTGGGGTCACTCACCCAAGGTACCTTGTTCATGCGGGTGAGGCGGTGGGGTAGGCTCTTCTTGTAGTCTGAATATTCTATTAAATAGTAACATTCTGTGTTCCTGCTTGGGAAATAGGGTGGATGTGCTGTGCTTAGTTGCTCAGTCATGTCTGACTCTGCAACCCCGTGGACTGTAGCCCATGGGAATTCTCCGGGCAAGAAGACTGGAGTGGGTTGCCATTCCCTTCTCCAGGGGATCTTCCCCACCTAGGGATCGAACCCAGGTCTCCTGCCTTGCAGACAGATTATTTACCATCTGAGCCACCAGGGAAGGGTGGATGTAGTTCTTTTATTAGCGAAATATTTAATTAATTTTTATCTGTATTTTAATAGTAAAATCAGTGTTTCTGTGATAGGAATATCTAAAGTGAGTTGCTGTTGGTTTTCTAATTTTGCTGTGTTTAATGTTAACTTAGGAGGGATGAAAACTTCAAAAATAAGGAGTCTTCTGTCATATAATTGGTTGGATAGGAAATGTTTGAACATGTGTTTGAGGACCTTAGTGGATAAATCGTTGAGAATAAGTTTTGTTTAAGCCGGCTGATCTTCTGAATTTGGCCAGAATACATGCTGAACATAAAAAATTATTCTCATTATAGAAAATTTGGAAAATATTCTATTAAAAAGAGTTTGGAAACTCTGAAGGCAGCAGAAAATAATTTACTTTACCTCCCCCCACCCCCCAGAGCTTGTTTTGTCCTTTTAAAGAAAAAATCATCTATTTTTGGCTGCTCTGGGTCTTTGTTGCTGCCCAGGTTGGGCTTTCTCTAGTTAAAGTGCACAGACTTATTGTGGTGGCTTCTCTTGTTGTGGAGCCACAACTCAGAAGTTGTGGTGCATGGGCTTTAGTTGCCTGAGGTATGTGAGATCTTCCACCATCAGGGATCGAACCCTCCAACCTGTGTCTCCATATTAGCAGGCAGATTCTTTTCAACTGAGCCACCAGCCTCCCTTTAAAGTCAGATTAACTGAAGCTTTCCTGAAAGCTTTACTGTCTCCAGAAAGATTATGTAAGCATTTGTTTATTTAGCATTAATTCGTTTCCAGCAATCTTCATTTTTTAGATTTAAAAGATCTGATTTTGTTTTTATTTCTCTCTCAGTAGCTCCGTTCTAGAAGCTTAATATAGTATTTTATAATGTGTCCTACCGCATGGTATAATTAAAAAGAGCAGTTGGACCAGAAGGAAAACTCTAGTCCAGATTTTGACATTTAGATCTGCGCATATGGGAAAATCTCTTAAAACTTTCCGAGTTTATTTTTCTCATCTGTAAAATAAAGGGGTTGGACTAGACACTAATAAATATTCCTTCTGTGTTTTTTTCCTTCTAGATCTAAAACTCAGTATTCTCTAATCCTTTTAGAGTTTATAAATGACTGTTGATTTCATCATTTTGGGAATGTTAATCATGTTTAATTAATTAATTTTACTTTTACTTTTTTGACCCCTTTCACCCAGTTCTTTTCACACTTCACCCTTGTCGCCTCTGGCAGCCACCACTTCTGTTTTCTGTGTCTATGAGCCTTTTTTTTTTTTTTTTTTTAAGGTGCCACATATAAGTGAGTTTATATGGTATTTGTCTAACTTATTTCACTTAGCATGATAACAATAATATCCATTCATGTTGTTGGAAATGGCAAGTTTTTTTTTTTAGTGGTTGAGTAACATTCCATTGTATACATATACCTCATGTTCTTTATCCATTCATCCATTGATGACCATTTAGATTGTTTTTTCCATATCTTGGCTATTGTAAATAGTGCTGCACTGAACATAGGGGTCCATTTATCTTTTTGGATTAGTGTTCTCATCTTATGTGGTAAATGTCCAGAAGAGCAATTGCTGGATCATATGGTAGTTCTATTTTTAATTTTTTGAGGAGCCTCCTTATTGTTTTCCATAGTCGCTGTATCAGCTTACATTCCTGCCAACAGTGAGCAGAGATTCTCTTTTCTCCACATCCCCACCAACACTTGTTATTTTTTGTCTTTTTGACACATTCTAACAGGTGTGAGGTGATACTTCCTTGTGGTTTTGATTTGTATTTCCCTGATGATTAATGATGTAGAGTATCTTTTCATGTAACTTTTGGCAAATGTGTATGTGTTTTTTTCAAAAGATGTCTGTTGAGATCTTCTGCCTGCTTTGTAATCGGATTGGCTTTTTGCTATTGATTTGTATTAGTTCTTTCATATATTTTGGATATTAGTCCCTTAGCAGATATATGATTTACAGTAGTTTCTCCTGTTCAGTAGGTTGCATCTGATCATGTTTTAGATAACACGAAGAGCATGGAATTAAATATAGTTAAATATGGATTATACCTAGTTTGCTAGTTTTTAAAAAATGTTGTGGAATTTATGGATAATTATGATCCAAAGTAAATGATTCTTCTTTCAAAAGCATTTAGTGGAGGTTAGTGATATCACCATTTTATACATTAAGGGCCTCAATCCACATAGCTGTTTACTTATTTTTTGACATTTTTTTCCTTTTCTGATACCATTTTTTAAAGTAAGATTTTTGAATTGCTGCCCTTTTTGAAGGCTTTCCTGATGGCTCAGATGGTAAGGAATCCGCCTGCAGTGCAAGAGACCTAGGTTCAATCCCTGGGTCAGGAAGATCCCCTGGAGAAGGAAATGGCAACCCGCTCCAGTGTTCTTGCCTGGAGAATCCCATGGACAGAGGAGCCTTTGCATCCATCGGGTTGCAAACAATCGGACACGACTGAGTGATGAGCAAGCACAAGCCCTTTTTGAGATTCCACATTTATTTTCACAGGTGTGAGTGTGATCTTGGACAAATTAGTTCTCTGTACCACAATTTTCTTATCTGTAAAATGGGGGTGAAATAATGTCCACTTTATAGGGTTCTAGAATGGTACTGGGCCATGACTAATCATCTGTTGTGTTTGTAGTTATTATTATTACCTTTGTAAAGTGGTTTGCTCCCTCCATGAGGTAAGGACTCATTGGCACTTCTAGTTAATGTCAAGTTGGCAAATACTAGTAACCAAAAAGGACATCTTTTAAATAAAATGCAGTTATTTTAGTTCATTTTCATCATAAGAAACATGAGTTTATTAATAGTATATGCTTCTGAGAAAGCACACAGTTATTTTTAAGTTAAGTGGGTTAGATCATAATATTCAAACTAAGAACGTGGATTGTCTTTTTCCCCCTGTTTTGAGTAGTTTGTAGGAACTACTGCTTTTGGCTGGGAATAAAAATGTTCTAAATTTGCGACATTCTCAAACATGTTTGAGAAGTTTAGATAAGTTGGGAATAGTACTTTGAGAAGAAAAGTCTTATTTTTTATACTGAAAAAAAGCACACCAACTTGTCATCATTGGTAGAATGAAGTTTGTGTTTTAAAGTCAGCTTCAGGCCTTATTTCCTTTTGGATTTTCCTGTTCTTTCCTGGGCCACATTGTTGCATTTGATTCCTTCATGCCTCAGTCCCCTACTGGGGTGACACCTCTTGTTGGCCTGTGGTGCAGTTACCGAACCCACTTTTCGAAGAGGATTGTTGAAGTATCTGTAAAATGCTTTGTGTTGGAAGAAAAAGATAAATGCCAGGTATAACGGTATGTTATATGAGATGCTGAATCAATAATCCAGAGGCCCAGTACTGTTAAAAATACCCATACAGAAGTCATCATTATTTAAAACCTTATGCACAGAATTTATATTAGAAGAAGACGAGAAAGATGGTTTGTATACATAATTCATCTTGGAAGAAAAACCCTGAAGTCTACTTTCCCAGAAATAATCAAGATTTTTGTGATGGTGTGAAGTACATGATATTTAATATAGAATGTGATTGTGTGAGTGGCTGTGGGTCTTCATAATCCTGTGTGTTCACTGGCTCATCCTTTGCTGCTGCGGCTTCCAAAGAAAGATCAACTTTTTCTCAGAGTTGTGTGACATCTATAGAATGATGTCAAAGCTTGCTTAGGACCTCCATCTGTAGTAATCCACACATCGAAAGCTGCAGGCCAGTAAAAAATTTTTTCCGGCTCAGAACAAGAAGTAGATATTTTTTCAGTGCCAGCTGACAGATATTCTTATTGAAATGCTTCTAGGTTCAGGGACCAACCCTGCACTTCCTACTTGTGAATAGTGGTCTCATCGTGGTATATTTTAAAGAAGTTAGAATACTGTTGCCTTTGATTTTATATTAGTGCTTTTTCTTTCAGTGACCTAAGCCAGGCTTCTTCCTGTTGCTAAGCGTGTAAATGCTTTTCGTGGAAGGCGTGATGGATTTATTCTTTTTAAGCTAATAGCGATGTGTTCTTTTTTGTTCCCCCCTGTAAAGAGTGCCTTTTCTTCCTAAGTGCTTTGAGGAAGTGTTCACAGGGATCTGCATGCTGTCAGGGTGCATGCGGTACTGAGAATATGGAGTTGAGCATGATGAGCTCTGGTCTCACAGGAGCTTCCCGTTCAGTGTGTCCTGAATAGGTCATAGTTGTGCCCAGAGAGAAATTCTCTTGGCTGCTGGGCAACCAGGAGCTGTCTGGATTGACTAGAGACCCTTGACCAATTGCATCCAGAAAAGAACCTGCCTGCCAGTGCAGGAGGCATAAGAGACGTGGGTTCAGTCCGTGGGTCAGGAAGATCCCCTAGAGAGGGCAATGGCAGCCCACTCCAATATTCTTGCCTGGAGAATCCCATGGACAGAGGAGCCTGGCGGGCTACAGTCCAGGGGGCCACAGAGTCGGACACAACTGAAGCGACTTAGCAGACAAGTACGCGTGAGAATAGTCTTACCTGTATGTTCCTGTATGGGCTCCACACTTAGTACTCACCGTGTGTACCACGATGAGAAAAAGGTTGAGAAGGAGGCCAGACGTATACAGCACATCAGGAGTGAGTAATAATCAGTATGTGAAAGAGGAAGTGGTCGTTTCTCCCTGGGAGAGAGACAAGGGCTTGGGGAGGAGACCTCTCGGAAGAGATCGGAACTCGGTGCTGTTGCTGATGTTCAGTTGCCCAGTTGTGTCCGACTCTTTGCGATCTCATGGACTGCAGCACGCCAGGCTTCCCTGTCTCCAGTATCTCCTGGAATTTGCTCAAATTCGTGTCCTTTGAGTCAGTGATGCTGTGTAACCATCTCATCCTCTGCTGCCCCCTCTCTTGCCCTCAGTCTTTCCCAGCACCAGGGTCTTTTCCAGTGAGTCGACTCTGCATCAGGTGGCCAAAGTATTGGAGCTTCGGTTTCAGCATCAGTCCTTCCAGTGACTATTCAGGGTTGAATTTAGTGCAAAGAAGTCAGTCATTGTGTGGGCAGGAAGAGAGGGGATTCCAGAGGTGAGCAGAGGTGCAGCCTCCTGGGATCTGCATTTATCCTGAGAAGGTATAAGTTCAGAGAAGAGTTGGGATAAAGGTGTAGTGGAGTTGATAAAGCTACATTGGTAAATTTTACCACATTGACTGTTAAAAAGTTGCTTTGCTTTAAAAAAAAATATGGTGACAATAACATGATGAAGTAGAAGGGACTATTTAATGGTAGTTAAAAACTTTTTAAAAATCTTGTCCCCTATCCAAAAAACCTCCCAAGAACAGTATTAGAAAATTTAAAGTTGTATATGCATGGTAAAAATTAAGGCTAAATATATACCTACACAAGAAATGATTTTCCTTGCTTCCAAACTAGCTGAAACTTTATCACTTAAATTCTGAGGGCAGGAAAATAGGAAAGATAAGATTGAAAAAAAAAAAAAAGACAATAAACAGAAAACCAAAGTAAAATGGAAGAAATAAGCTGGTTTATTAATTATAATAAATCTAAATAGATTAAATTAATCTGTATTACAGTGAAGGAACTATCAGATTACATAAAGAACAAAGTATTGCTCAAAAACCTTTGTAAAACAAAAGGGCAATACATATAACAACAACACAGTACTATCACCACCTCTAAGAACTTAATGTACAGGTAGCTTTTCTAGATATTTTAAGATCATTTAGTCCTTTTTTGTTAGTCTCATACTCCTTCTCACATCTGTCATCTTGAAGATCCTTTCAGAGCGAGGAAAGGTCAGGGAATATTAGCCCCACTTTCACAGAGTACAAAAACAAGCTTCAAGTCGTCCCCATCGCGACTTGGGGTGAGATCCATGTTTCTTGACTCCCTAGTCCGTGATGGTATCTACAAGGCAATACGTTGCCTCTTGCATGGTTGAGATAAAATTATTTTTCTTTCCTTTTAAAACAAGAATTTGGGAATTTTTCTTTGTCTCTAATTTCTAAGCTTCTCTCTCTGTGTGTGTAGCTTTGAGTCCCACTCCACTTACTAATTATGTGCATTTGGATAGACCATGAGATGGAATCATTCTCCCCATTAGATCAAATGAGAGAATGCCTGTGAAGGGAGATGATCGATGTGGAACTGCTTTCTTTGCACTGGAAACATAAATGGAGATCCCCATGGTGGTTGGTGATGGGCATTCGTCCTCAGGGGTAGAGGGCAGGGCGTGTCTGGCCCCCTGGGCTGGGGCATGGCAGCCGGCTCCCAGGTTCACTTTGACGAAGTAGAAGTCAGGGCAGAGTTTGAAAATGAGTATTTTAGTGATCCTGGTCTTGCGGTGCTCAGGTAACTGATGAAGCACAATTTTAGGTTCTCTTTCATTTAAAAAGTCTTTTAGGAATTTATGGTTCATGGACTTTTTTTTTTTCTTTTCTTTTTTTTCTAATGAGCTATCTGTGGGCTTGGTTCTCCTACAACATGCAGTTCTTTGCCAAATTATTTGTGTTGTAAATTATAGTGACTCAATTGTGTTAGTCTCTATAGTATTCATCTACCTGGGTTTTTCAGGAATGCCTGAAAAGAGAGCTTTAGTAATTCTTTCAAATTCGGGTTGTAGAAAGAGAGCCCATCTGGGCACAAAGAAAGGAAGCAGTGGAGTAAGTCCTAGGGGCAAGGAAAGAAGAAAATAAGAGCCCCCTATTCTCTGGAGTGGAAAATATGTTTATAATGTGAGATCCTGTAGACAAAAACATTTCCTCTGCTCTGAACCTCAGTCCAGAAAGCCAGCCACTGTCATCTTGAAGAATTTTTTTTTTTTTCCCTAGAATGTTGTTCCACAGTTTTTTGTTTGTTTGCTTTCCCTGATGTTAGGACGATTCCCTGGTGTTTAATCTGCTTCACGCAGGTGCTCTTCTGCAGGATGATCAAGGTGGTACCTTGGGGTAGCAGTTGGTACTTTGCAGTTTGCACGAGGAAGATGTGTCTTGAAATAGCAGAGGAAGGGTGTTCTGGTTTCTACTGAACCAGACAGCATGTTTAGACGGTTTCAGGCTTCGGCCGTGAATGACGCAGCTTTGGTTCATCCAGGAGCAGGCGAGGAATGGAAATCAAGTCTTCTCTGTGTCCCGCTGAGGGAATCAGAGTTACTAAAGGTGAACAGAAGTCAGAACAGTTTTGAAATGTCAAAGGCTCAAAACTAGATACAGTTGATCAAAAACGAAACCCCAGGTACTGTATTAACGACTCTGCTAGGCAAATTTATTATTTTTGTTTTCGTTAATTTGCATGTTATTCTTTAAAAAGACAGTTCATCTTTTTTTTTTTTTTTCGAGACTAGTTTCTCTAGTTTACTAGTGAGTTTCATTTGTTTTTGCTGCATATTTTAACTCGAAGGAGGCTTACGTCTCCCTCCCAGGGGATGCAGCCAGCCCACAGGATGGTTCCCCTCCCTGATTAAGCAGGTGCCCCAGGGGAGCTGGTCAGCCCAGCAGGAAAAACCTAGAGGCACCCGTGAGCGCTCTGGTGGGTTTTCCCTGTAAAAATCCAGCCCTCGCCCCATGACCATGCTTGCAAATCTGCCTCGTTGTCTTCTTGTGTGAAGACATTCATAGATTGCCCTTTTCGACTGGAAAGTGGACTCTCTTACCTTTTCTCATCTCTGCTTGTGGTTTGTTTTTATTTTTGTCCTTTCGAGGTGGCGTGGCTGCCTCTCGCGTGTCCTCCCGCCTCTACCTCCCCTGGGGTTGCAGTGTTTCACCCCAGATGTCATCTTCTCTCCTTTTCGCTCCTGGAACTGCGCTGTGGTTCTTATACCACCCCTGTATGTAGTGTTAGTGATGAGCTAGATCATCTCCGTGGTCACTTTTGAGGCGGGGTGGTGCCTCTCTCTCTTGTCTTCCCACCTCTCCCCTCGTGTGTTAGACATGGGGTGGTAGATATGCCTCTGAGGTTGCATAAATTGTTTTGAACTATCAAAATGAGGATTTTAAAAGGGAGCACCTTGCATGCGCTACCCCACCTCCTCAGCCTTGCTCCTGCTGAGAAGTCACCTGTCAGTCTTGGTGTCCCTTCTAAGTGACTCGTCCTTTTTCTCATGCTGCTCTGAAGTTTTTCTCCTTGTCTTTGACTTTCAGCGTTTTCACTATCACATGCCTGGTTGTGGGTCTGTGTGTTTATGACCTATAGATTCTTAAATTTGGGTTTATGTTAAATGCCTATACAGTTCAGTTGAAAGTTTGTTTTTTTTTTTAGGGGCGTACATTTCAGTTGTAATATAGCAACTTCCCTATATAATATAGGCTTCCCTGGTGGCTCAGAGGATAAAGCGTCTGCCTCCAATGAGGAAGACCTGGGTTCGATCCCTGGGTTGGGAAGATCCCCTGGAGAAGGAAGTGGCAACCCACTCCAGTATTCTTGCCTGGAGAATCCCATGGACTGAGGAGCCTGGTGGGTTGCAGTCCACGGGGTCACAAAGAGTTGGACACGACTGAGTGACTTGATTTGACTTGACTTTGACTTTGACTTTATAGCAACTTCATAGGCCAGAGTGGTTAAATTCATTCAAAATCATTGTGTCTCAACCAAGAATATATTACTGCAGTTAAATATTACAAACCTTCTCACAGAAGACATTCTTAAGAAAATTGGAAGCAAACTAAAATGAAATGATAGTATGAATTTCTTTCATGAGTTGTATATTGGCATGCCTTTAGACTAGCCTCGCTGAGTACTTATGCTGCAGATGAAATCTCCCGGTGTGAGCTCTTTGGAAAGGCAGTGCTCTTGAGGGTGTCCTGCATGCTTGTGGGATAGTGTATTAGCTTCGTAGGGCTTCTGTAATAGGAGCTGCAAACTGAATGGCTTAGAACAAGGGAAATTTGTTGCCTTACAGTCTGGAGGCCAGAGTCCAAGTCCACGGTCTTGACAATGTACTGCTCCCTTGGAAGGTGCTGGGCTCCCCGCCCCGCCGCCAGCATCTGAGAGCCTCACTTGGAAGTCTGAGCCTCGGGTGTCCCGTGGCTTGTCAATGGCCACCTTCCCCTGGGTCCCTTCACATCATTTTTCCTCTGTGCATGTCTATGTCTCAGTTCTCCTTTTTAAAAGGACACCAGTCATACTGAATTGGAGTTCACCTTAGTGACCTCATTCTAGCTTGATTACTTCTGTAAAGACCCAGTTTTTAAATAAGGTCACAATCCACGCTACTGTGAGTTAAGTTTTACATACATCTTTTTTTTTTTTTTTTTGGTGGGAAGGGTGGGAGTGGACACAGTTCAGTGCATAATGGGTGGCTTAAAGGAACATTGCCATCTCAATCCTTTCAGAAATCAGATAGGGACTTAAAGAGCTGTAGTTTTTTGGTGGTGAGGGGGGAGCAACCAGTTTAAGTGTCTTTTACACTAACTAGTGTAAACTAACCTCTAACCTCACTTGTGAGCCAAGATTGGACCTGTGCAGTGGTGGACACTTAATATTGCATTAAACCAGTGATGGCTGACATTTTCTGGAAGTGGATGTAGTTGACTAGCTGTGTGGTTTTTTTCCCTTTGTGATTGATCATTTGCTACCTACCTTCTTGGGAGCTTCCCACTCCCAAGTCTCACAGATGTGTGATGTTTTCTTTTAGTTACATGGATACTTACTAAGAAATTTTACTGTCTTACTGATTATAACAGAAAAAAAATGTGATGGACAGCAATGTGTAAAGAAGCCAAAAGTCACCAGTAACCCATTAATCATTTACTCGTGTTTGATAACATGTTTTTGTATCTCTCCGGTCTTTTCCATACATGGCAGACATGATTTTTAAAACACAGTTTGTATTATTAAATATGCTTTTACCATCTTGTGGGTAATTGAGTTAATTATTAATGCTAGTGCTCTCATAGCCGACGTTTTATTTGCTCTTGTATCTTTCTATTCTCTGACCTCTTGCAAACCAAGATATTTTTGTTGTTTCTCATTCTCTCTTCTGACAACCAGAGTTTGGTATTACAGATTTATAGTTTTGGAGTTTAAAAAGAACCTTTTGACAACTGGCCCTTTACAGTATGTGGTGCAGGAGAGCTAAACCTGAGGTCCTGATATTTCACAGTGATGAGCAGATTCTGAATGAACTCCTTCAGCATCGTGGTTTAGATTGAACTCAATGGGAGCTAGTGTACGTTATTATTAATTTGTCCTTCCTTCTGAAAAGCTGCCAAACTGGAATGGCAAGCATTGGAAGAGAGTGGTTATGCAGGAAGTCTCCAGCCAACAGACTGATTTCCAGAGGTCTTTTTGAAAGTCAAGTGGATTGGTGCTCATTGACTCTCCCGCGGAGTGTATATAATTTAGTTTCTTAGACAAACGGGTAAGGCCTGTTTCTGCCGGAGTGTTACTGTGGTTCAGCTACATGATGACACGTGGTTCATGCAGAGGGGCTGCTGTTGCCACCTGGGAAGGTGGGACTCAGTCTCATGTTTTTGCTGCCTGTTGTTTTTTCAAGAAGACTCCCTGGGGAAGGTCTTGCACTTCGATAGTGATCTGAGGTGGACTTGACATTGGGGAGGGGGTGGGATGAGCGGGGGAGCTCTGTGACTCTGATCCTCGTGCTTTCCCCTCTGCCATTTATTAGTTACAGCCGTGGGCCTGTTGCCTTCAACCCTTGAGTTTATTTTCTGTATAAAGTGGGCCCCACATAACGTGCGTAATAGCTGGGTAGTGCCGACTGCATGCTTGTCATTATTCTAAGCCCTTTGCATACATGAATCCATTTAGTTTCCACGGTGGCTCTGTGGGGTTGGAGCTGTTGTTGTCCTTTACCGATGGAAAAAGTCGTGTCTGACTCTTTGTGACCCCATGGACTACAGTCCATGGAATTCTCTAGGCCAGAATACTGGAATGGGTAGCCATGCCCTTCTCCAGGGGATATTCCCAACCCAGGGATCGAATCCAGGTCTCCTGCATTGCAGGCGGATTCTTTACCAGCTGAGCCACCAGGGAGTAAACTGAGGCACAAAAAGATGAAGGAGTTTTCCTACCGTCATGCAGATCTAGGGCTCAGAGCCCTCGAGTCTGGGTCCAGAGTCTTGGTTTATAACTGTCTCACTTAACCGCTTGTCCAGAAGCCCTGCTCTGAGGTTACTGGGGAGCTCGCTGGTGGCTCAGTGGTAAAATACCCACTGGCTATGCAGGAGACGTGAATTCGATCCCTGGCTTGGGAAGGTCCTCTGGAGAAGGAAATGACAACCCACTCCAGTGTTCTTCCCCAGGAAATCCCAAGGACAGAGGAGCCTGGCGGGCTAGAGTCCACGCGGTGTTGAAGAGTCAGACACAGCTAAGCGACTGCGCACACACGCATGAGCTTACTAGGAGGAGTAAATGAGATAGTGTATCACGGATCTGGTTCAGTAAGTGTTAGCTCCCTTCTTCAGCTCTTAGTAGTCTTTGAGGAACATATTCATGGCTGACTATATACTCAATCAAATTATGAATTCCCTGTATCAGCAAGGTAAATTTTAATAACATAGTAGTACTTCACTTGACCTGTCTGCACATTACCCTCTTATTGGAGGCGGAAATCCCAGTCAAAATTCAGGCAGTTTTGGGGTGAGTGGAAAGGGAGGGACAGACCCTGGGAAGGGTCTGCTCGGGACATGGTGGAGTCGCTTGCTGTCAGGCATCATTGGCGGCTGGAAAGTCTGAGGCATCAGAGCACTTGCTGCTGAGGGGGTAGGGCCATCTCTCTCTGGTGGTTCTGAGTTATACTTAGCTCTTTCTTAGTTTAGGTTCTAGTGGGAGAAATTAACCTTTCGATTAAAAGTTATGTGTTCAGTAAAGGCATTGAATTCTGAGTGGGCAGATTCTGATGGACCATCTCAGAATCAGGGCCTCCTTTGACCTGACAATCCATTTCTCACCTGTGGCAAGCCATGGCACTTTCTAATGCTGTCTGTCATGCACAACATACCACCTGTGCCTGCCTTCACCTGCATTCATACACGTCCTAAGAGCTGCTGGAGGAGGGCATGGCAGTTCACGCCGCTGCTCTTACCTGGAGAATTCCATGCATAGAGGAGCCTGGTGGGCTACAGTCCAGCAGGGGTCACAAAGAGCTGGATGCAGATGAAGAGACTTAGCACGCACGTACCACATACAATAACTTAAAGTGGGCCTAGGGCTTCCCCGGTGGCTCAGATGGTAAAGTGTCTGCCTGCAATGCGGGAGATCTGGGTTCGATCCCTGGCCAGGAAGATCCCCTGGAGAAGGAAATGGCAACCCACTCCAGTACCCTTACCTAGACAATCCAATGGACAGAGGGGCCCTGTAGGCTACAGTCCATGGGGTCGCAGAGTCGGGCACGACTGAGTGACTTCAGTTGGGTGTGTGGAATTGCTGTAGGAAAGCTCTGTCTTTCTAAAGAGGTTTCTGACATTAAAGTTTTATCTAAGAACAACTGTTTTAGAAACAGTTTTGTACATGTGTATAACACAAGCTAGAGGAACCTTACTACTGTGGCAGGAATATTGGATGTGTCAGCATTACAGAAATTAATCTTCCTCCATTAGATGTAAACTAAGGAAAGCTCTGTTGAATGTGTCTGCAGCTTAAATGTTATATTTTGATCTGTATGCTGAACTTCTTTACCAAAGAAAATCATTAATCTGGGCGAAGTCCAGCAGAATGTTGACAGTAATAGATAGGGATGTGTAGTGTGTTCAGTTGGAGCAAACTGAAAAGAAGGAAAGGTGCGTCATGCTTGGGACGATAATGATTTAAGGTGTAGAATGTGAACGCGAGGCTGCAGACCCGTTCTCGTCTCACCTGGGGCCCTCCGTCAAAATGTGTGCTGACACCTGGCCCACACCATCTCAGGCAGAGCAGGGCATCGTGCAGGGTCAACGTTGATCTCTCGGTTGTATCCTGGAGTTCCAGAATCAGTGTTTCTTTAAACTCAAGAGATGGAATGATGGCAAAACTGAAGGGGCAAACACTGCACAAACTGTGCCAAATGTAGAGCTTCAGAACTGAAGATCGTCACAGAGTTGGCGGCTTAAACCAGCATGCGTTTGTCATCGAGCAGATCCACTGCCAGGTGAGACTCTGATGAGAACTGACCTCTGGCCAGGACACCAACTGCAGCCTTGCAGAGGGCACAGGTTGGAGGGGCCTGGCTTTTGGCCGGCTGTCTGTGGGAGACAACCCTCAGCACTGAGAGACTGCCTCCAGTTCCTGGCTGTGGGACCTCTCCATGGGACCCCTCCGCCATGTAGCCCTCCCTTCCACGTGGCCTCCTTCTGTCCTGGGATGGTCCTCTCAGCGCCTGGCAGCCTTTTCCTTCAGAGCCAGTCAGTGAGTCAGACAGCACGCCAGGGAGCGGTGCAGAGTCTTCTACAACCAAAGAATCGTCGTCCCATGACCTTCGTCAGATTCTGTTGGTTAGAAGCAAGTTGCCGGCCCTTCCTGCAGTTGAGGGGAGCCCTTTAACTCTGTCCACCACAGTGATGCCTTCCCAGCAGCTTGTCAATGTGAAGTCAGCCTGACTCGAGGCCCGTTTCTCCCCTTGCTTGGTAAATGTCCTACTTGTGATTATTTTCTGTGAAGGGGCCACCTCTTTCTAAATGAATCTGTTATCTGAATCACTTCTTTGGCAGTTCATCATGTTTCCCATTCTGTTTTAACCAAGCGCAGTCTTCTTTCCTAAAGAAAAACAGACGTCTCTTGGGTCAGTGCTTCATGTCGCATGCCGCCATGCACCATCCGCTGTCTGCAGCCCAGAGCGTCTCTTGACCAGCCTGTGTCTTCTTCCTTCCCACCTGCTGTACACCTCCTGGGTTATTTTGAGGCGAATCCCAGGTACCATGTTATCACTGAAATTAACTTTTCCTTTTGGGCCCTGGTTCTCCTCTCCAACATCCGCTGGATCATGGAAAAAGCAAGAGAGTTCCAGAAAAACATCTATTTCTGCTTTGACTATGCCAAAGCCTTTGACTGTGTGGATCACAGTAAACTGTGGAAAATTCTGAGAGAGATGGGAATACCAGACCACCTAACCTGCCTCTTGAGAAATCTGTATGCAGGTCAGGAAGCAACAGTTAGAACTGGACATGGAACAACAGACTGGTTCCATATAGGAAAAGGAGTACGTCAAGGCTGTATATTGTCACTCTGCTTATTTAACTTCTATGCAGAGTACATCATGAGAAACGCTGGACTGGAAGAAATACAAGCTGGAATCAAGGTTGCCAGGAGAAATATCCATAACCTCAGATATGCAGATGACACCACCCTTATGGCAGAAAGTGAGGAGGAACTAAAAAGCCTCTTGATGAAAGTGAAAGTGGAGAGTGGAAAAGTTGGCTTTTAAAGCTCAACATTCAGAAAACAAAGATCATGGCATCCGGTCCCATCACTTCATGGGAAATAGATGGGGAAACAGTGGAAACAGTGTCAGACTTTATTTTTTTGGGCTCCAAAATCACTGCAGATGGTGACTGCAGCCATGAAATTAGAAGACGCTTACTCCTTGGAAGAAAAGTTATGACCAACCT
>SJYX01005553.1:507511-525547 GCA_006410675.1 Oreotragus oreotragus | reverse complement strand
GCCACCTCATGAGAAGAGTTGACTCATTGGAAAAGACTCTGATGCTGGGAGGGATTGGGGGCAGGAGGAGAAGGGGACGACCGAGGATGAGATGGCTGGATGGCATCACTGACTCGATGGACGTGAGTTGAGTGAACTCCGCGAGTTGGTGATGGACAGGGAGGTCTGCCGTGCTACGATTCATGGGTTCGCAAAGAGTCAGACATGACTGAGTGACTGAATCGAACTGAACTCTCCTCATACGCTGTGGGTTCCCTGCAAATAGGGATCGCCTCCTCCACATCTTGCTTTGTCCTGGTGGTGCCAAGTGGGTAGGCAGCTACACACACGTGTGCAAAGTCATTTCAGAATCCCCATCGCTTTCCACATGGATTTGTGATGGCGAAACAGTCCTTTGATAACAAGACTCCGCAGTAACTCAGGCCTGTGGTGGGAGGATTCCTAGATGGAATTCTGCCTGAATTCTAGCCGGAAGGAACCCTGTTCACACAAAGCTCGTGTGTTCTGGGTGGGGGAGACATGTGTCCTGGCCCCCTCCCCAGTGCGCTCCTGGCTTCACTTGTTGATGTATGATTGTATCCTCCGTAGAGACCAGCCGATATCTTAGGATTTGTGTATTTCATAGACCTCAGTGGCTAAGTGTTTATGTAAATGTTTGGAGGTGCAGCTGTATTCAATTGATACATTTTGTTACACTTAAGAGATCTGAGATAAAAGAGAAACAAACTGTGGATGTTTTCATTCATTTCATGAAGCCTCTTCGTCCATCTTCAGGCTGCTCGCAGGTGCCTCTAGCAGCAGCGCTTTGTTCCTGATGTCTCTGTGTCATCCGGCCCAGCTTGTCTGCACGGCGTCTCCTCTCTCGTTTAAGTGCATCGCGTGTAGGTCTCTCTCTACAACGCTGGTGGATACTGCGGCTTGGGATGGCATCCCTGTTCACAGAATATGGACCACTGCTTTTTGTCTGCTGGTTTGCTGATATCCCCACATAATATATCACTAATTGCTGACCTCGTCTCTCCTTTATAAAAATGACTTTTAAAAGACTATTTTATTTATTTGGCTGCACTGGGTCTTAGGTGTGGCATGTGGCATCTAGTTCTCAGACCAGGGATTGGACCCAGGCTCCCTGCATTGGGAGCTTGGCGTCTTAGCCACTGGACCCCCAGGGCAGCTCCCTGTAAAAGTGATTTTAAAGCTTTGTTAGAACATTCATCACGTTCTGTAATGAGATCACATCTCTAGCATTACAAAATTATGTTCAAGTTGTGTTCAAATTCCTTACTTCTTCTCTAGAGGAATTAGAATTACCGTTTGTTGGGGTTGTTTCAGACTTCCTCGGCTTACTCTTCGCTGTTCAGAATGAGGTAACTGCGAGAGTATTTTTGATAGTAGGAAAGACTTCAGGGGACCTGAATGGAGAGCAGGCCCCTCTTCTCTGGGACTTGGGGGAGGGTGTCTGGGCAGGTGATGTGTGTGCTCACCTTGGACTCACGTTTCCCTCCTCAGACTGAATAGAGGAGACCCGTTCCCCACCTCTGTGTCAGTTTCAGAATATAATGGAAAATGATTCTAGATGGCAAACCAAACGTGATAAGGATATTTTTGAAGTTGAGTCACCTTTGGTCTGCATACTGCTTCTCTCCATGTTCTATCCTGTGGGAATCAGCATCGCTATAAAGAGCAGTATTTTAGTCCTTTTCTTTGTAGTGTGGTGACACAGTTGTAGTGTGACTAATAAGTTTTCGAATTTGTTCTAATTTATAAAAACTATTCTGAAGTAGATAATGGATCTATGAGTTTCTTTTACATTTCTGGATGTAATAAGAAAGCATTGTTGGAAGTGACTGCAGGGAATAGCGGTCTGAGTGGAACAGCCTTTGCTGTGGGGTACGGGTTTCTGCTGAGATTGGTTTAGCACCAAGAAGGACCCCTTTCATGACTGTAGATGTTTATTAGCAGAGCTTGCTATAGGATTTAGATATATTAGTGTTGTGTGGAGCACAGACTACTGGAAGTGATACTATACTTCTTATATAAAAACTCTTACTTTATTCGAGATCCGCTATGAAGGACCCTGCGGCCAATGTGAGCACATGCACGTCTGCTTCTTCAGTGGCACCATCTGTGAGAGTCACAGAAAGGTGCGTCTGCATGTGTGTGCTGAGTGGCTGGCTGTTGGTGCTTCGTCCGTTGCACTGCAGTAGAGCTAGAGGGTGAGCGGCATTACCGATGCACCAGATCCTTTGAGGGATTCCTAGAGGACTGGAAAATAGTGATGGGAAAGAAAAGAAGCAAAAAACAGACCAGCCAGCCATGGTCTTCCCCAGAGAGCCCCTGTGGAAGCTTGAACTTGGAATCTGCCCTTCACGGTTGGCTGTGGCTGTGACGCCGTCACGGTAATCGCATCTAGCCTCTGGCTTGGGAGAGCCGGGTCAGGGAGCCTTCTCACTTCCTATTGACATAGCGTAGTGGGCACATGGGGTCAGGCCAGAGACCTGGTCTTTGCAGAGAGTGGCTGACCTTCTGTCTGGGGGTGGGTGGACTGGCCATTAGGGCTGGGGAGAGAGCAGGGACCGGCATGTGATGGGCTGGGTCCCTGCAGACCTAGGGCCAACCCAGGGTGCAGGCACCCCCAGCCATGCCCCCTGGCACTCTGCCTCCCTGTCCCTTCCAGCTCTTTCAGGACCACTGGGGAGGAATCCAACCAGAGATACAGATGCTGGCCATCTTTCTTTCACAAGTTGGATCTGCTAAGCGGGGGTTTCCAGACACTTAAAGGAAACCAGGGAGTGAGAAAGAGAACGGGAGACTGGAAAGGTTCTCCTTTAAGTGACAATAGTTAAATGTCCAAGGGCTATGTGTCTGTTCCTTAGGTTTTTTCTTGTTGACTTTCCTGAACTGTCTTTGTCGCAGCGATGTTTTTTTTTTTTGTTTTTTGATAGTTACTTGTAAAGCTTTGCTGCCTTTGTAACTCACCTTTTCTTACCTCGAAGTTACTCAACGTCTTTTTGTCTGCTTTCGAGTTGAGCTCCTGGGCAGCATTGGCTGCCCTTCAAGCCGCTGTCTGTGGAGCTCCTGTGTTGTGAGTGAAGTGTGGTGGGTGAATTGTCAAAGAAGCAAATGTGAGTGGTCCAGCCTCTGCCCATGTAAACAGGTAGCAGGGATGGGGAGGAAGGAGAACAGAAAAGGAGAGTTTCACAGCAGTAATTTACCTACTTTATGAGATTGGTGAATCTGGCTAGAGAGTTAAATATAGAATTACTAGATTCCCTAAAGCGATCTTATACCCAGTAATTCGTAATAAAAACTGGGAGGGGGCGTGGGGAAGGAGAACCGGAGGTGTGTGTGTGCCAGTTTCTCATTTGCAGAGCAGGTTTAAAGCTGGTGACGAGACATCTGTAATTTACAGCTGTGATAATAACCGCTGTACTGAAACCAAGCTGTTAGCAGCCGGTGTCTCTGGGGAAAGGAATGAAGGGAGGGGGCGACCAATAACACCTTAGTTTTACTCTCTACCCTCCGCACTTTGCGTTGTTTTCAGTGTATGAACTTGCAGTATTTATTAAATAAGGTGTTACATGAGGCGCACAAAAGGGATTTGGTGCTTGTTCTAGTATTTATTACAGCTGTCCAGGGGGTGCTAAGTTAAGACTTTCGGATAAAGAGCTATGTGTTTTCTTTAACCTGCCCAGTAGGCTCCAAAACAAAGTTCCAGTGAGGTAGTTTGCTGTCTTATGTTGGAATTTTCCGTTGTGTTGTTCCGTTTGGTTGAAACCATCACTCGAGTGACTGATGCTTCTGATAGCCTTACAAAGGGAGCTTCACTCTCGTTTGCTTTCCAGCCCCATGAGCTTGGCAGAGTAGGTATTTTCCTGTGTTTGGAGGTGCAGAGACCACACCAGCCTTGGTGACTTGTCTGGAGGTGGTGCTGGGCTTGGGCTCAGACTCTGTCCCCGATTCCCGGCCCCCACACAGGACCTCTGTAGCATTCCCAAACTCAGGCTCCCACTCCGATTCCTCCCTGCATTTGGAACATTGTGTTCTAGTTGTATTTAACCTACGTGAGCCTGTGTTTATTTTGAAAGGTGAGCTTGGTTGAGGTTTCTCAGCAGTGCCGCGCATGACACTGGGTGTCACTCAGCCTCTCACTGTTGGGCATCTGGACCACACTTGCTCTCTGCCCTGCTGCCCCCATCTTTCCTCAGACAGCAGTGCCTCCCGGAATTTCCCCTATGTCTTTATTTTGCACTCTTCTAGCTAGCTCAGTCAGAGCAGTGGAAGGTAGGTACTGTTTGCTTCAAGGTCTAACTCATCTTTTGGGGCTTGTGACGCTAAACAGGCAACGCTTGGCCTTATCCGATCCTTGTGGCAAGGTTTTTTGCCCAAGAAATTAGTGACTTGCTCTCCAGGAAAACGATGGTCGGGGAGGACGCGTGATTAACTCTTGTCTTGGGATCCCAGTGTAACAGCCTTGACCCTTGATCACGAGGTCCTTTCCTTAAAATTGTGGTCAGATATATATAACAACAAAATTTGCCATTTCAGTTAATCTTATGTACAGATTTCAGTAACATTAATTACAGTTGCCATGTTGTGCAGCACTGTCTTATTCTAGAATGCTTTCATACCCCAGCCGGAGCTCCATGGCTGTCCAGTAGAACTCCCCGTTCCTCCCTGTCTGCAGATTTGGCTTAATCTAAAGTTAACCCACTTTCTGTCTTCTGTGAATTGGCCCACTGGAGGTATTCTATGTCCCTGGAACCCTACACTATTTGTCCTTTTGGGTCTTGGGTCTGGCTTATTTCACTTAGTGTGTTTTCAGGGGTCATGCATGCTGTGGCATGAGTCAGCACTTCATTTCTTCCTATGGCTCAATGATACTCCATTGTGTTAGTCCACGTTTTGTGTGTCTGTTCCTCTCTTGATGGGCATTTGGGGTTCTTTCTACCTTTTGCCTTTAATGACTAATGCTGTTGTGAATGTTGACATTCCTGTTTTCAGACCTTTTGGATATATACCTAGGATTGAAATTGTTGAGCCATATGGGAATGCCGTATTAAATTTTTGGAGGGACCACTAAGTTTCTTCTCACCAATGCTTGTTGTTTTCCATCTTTCCCCCTTGATTCTGGCCAATTTGATGGGTGTGAAGTGGCACCTTGTGATTTTGATTTTCATTTCTCTAGTGAGTAGTGATACTGAGCATCTTTAAATGTACTTGTTTGCCATTTGTACGTCATCTTTGGAGAAATGTCAGTTCGAGTCACTTGCCTATTTTTTGGTTGGTTGTTTTTTTTTGTTCTTGAGTTGTAAGAGTGCTTTCTTCCTGGTGTTTATCCCACTTGGTCATGGTCGGTAATCCTTTTAATATGTCACTGAGTTTGGTTCACTAGTGCATTGTTGAGGTTTTCGCATCTGTATTCATAATGGATAGCGCCTGTAGATTATAGTGTCTTAGTCTAGCTTCAGAGTCAGGGTGATGCTGGTTTCATAAAATGAGAAAGTATTCTGCCCTCATTTTTTCCAAAGGATTTTAAACCCTGTGGTTGTAAGTCTTCTGACATAGTTAATGCTGAGGGTTTTTCAGCTGAACAGTGGCGGTGGAGGGCCTGACCCCAGGAACTTCCCGCTGTGTCTCCTCTGTGACGTCTTTCCATTCTGCAGGGTGTTTTGGACAGGACTCCACACGGTGCCAGCTGCAGTTAGTTCCTTTCTGTGTCTAACAAATATTTCAGTTTGATGATAATTTTAGTTTTTATTACAGTTAGCCCCTGGAATCTGGAGTATGAACCCTGTTGTTACAGTAACAGGATAATTCAGTCAGTCAATAATTTACATAGTTTTGATTTTACTTCAGCTTAAAAATATGTTGTAGCTGGATGGTGATTTTCCTTGCAGGAGTATGAGGGACTTTTCACATAGTTCACTTTACTGTGACACAGGATTTGGGGAAAACAGAGGGGTTCACATTTTTGTAAGTGGGAAAAGGTAGCTCCCTGTTTTCTGATTGAGCAGTTTGGCAGTTAGGCCTAATAATATATGTGTACTTGAATATTGGAACAAAAGTCTCCCAAACCACCGTTTAGTCTCTCGGTAGGGAGAGGCACTGTGACCTCTTCAGTGTCACTGAAAAGGGAGCAGCGGTTGTGATACTCTGCTGCCTACTGAGGGCTGCGACCTTTTTGGTTCTCAGATGCTTACTGAGGTTCATCTTTTCTGAAGGACTGCAGCTTTGGGATGACTTTTAGGGTGCCTGAGACTGAGAGTATGGAAATGGCTTGTTTTCTCATGAAAATGTTCGTTGTCTCCTGGTTAGTGTTGGGGTACAGTGTCTGGGTTAGTGTCAGGGCACAGCGTACCTTTGGGTTAGCGTTGGGGTACAGTCTCTGGTTTAGCGTCGGGGCATGGCGCCTCTGGGTTAGTGCCGGAGTACGGCGTACCTGGTTTAGGTATGGCGTCTCTGGGTTAGTGTTGGGGTACGGCATCTCTGGGTTAGTGTCGGGGTACAGCGTCTCTGGTTTAATGTCAGGGCACGGTGTACCTGGTTTAGTGTCGGGGCACGGCGCCTCTGGGTTAGTGCCGGGGCACGGCGTACCTGGTTTAGCTACGGCGTCTCTGGGTTAGTGTCGGGGTACAGTGTCTCTGGTTTAACGTCAGGGCACGGTGTACCTGGTTTAGTGTCGGGGCACGGCGCCTCTGGGTTAGTGCCGGGGCACGGCGTACCTGGTTTAGGTATGGCGTCTCTGGGTTAGTGTTGGGGTACGGCATCTCTGGGTTAGTGTCGGGGTACAGCGTCTCTGGTTTAATGTCAGGGCACGGTGTACCTGGTTTAGTGTCGGGGCACGGCGCCTCTGGGTTAGTGCCGGGGCACGGCGTACCTGGTTTAGCTACGGCGTCTCTGGGTTAGTGTCGGGGTACAGTGTCTCTGGTTTAACGTCAGGGCACGGTGTACCTGGTTTAGTGTCGGGGCACGGCGCCTCTGGGTTAGTGCCGGGGCACGGCGTACCTGGTTTAGGTATGGCGTCTCTGGGTTAGTGTTGGGGTACGGCATCTCTGGGTTAGTGTCGGGGTACAGCGTCTCTGGTTTAATGTCAGGGCACGGTGTACCTGGTTTAGTGTCGGGGCACGGCGCCTCTGGGTTAGTGCCGGGGCACGGCGTACCTGGTTTAGCTACGGCGTCTCTGGGTTAGTGTCGGGGTACAGTGTCTCTGGTTTAACGTCAGGGCACGGTGTACCTGGTTTAGTGTCGGGGCACGGCGCCTCTGGGTTAGTGCCGGGGCACGGCGTACCTGGTTTAGGTATGGCGTCTCTGGGTTAGTGTTGGGGTACGGCATCTCTGGGTTAGTGTCGGGGTACAGCGTCTCTGGTTTAATGTCAGGGCACGGTGTACCTGGTTTAGTGTCGGGGCACGGCGCCTCTGGGTTAGTGCCGGGGCACGGCGTACCTGGTTTAGCTACGGCGTCTCTGGGTTAGTGTCGGGGTACAGTGTCTCTGGTTTAACGTCAGGGCACGGTGTACCTGGTTTAGTGTCGGGGCACGGCGCCTCTGGTTTGGCGTCGGGGCATGGCGTCTTCCAAGGGAACAGTTGTGGGCTCTCAGCCATGTCTTCCTTCCCCATCTTCTGGTTTGGGAGACAGGAGCTGGCTTCTCGCATCTCACTTTGGATTCACCCTTTTCCTGCCCACGCTCACTTCCTCCTTGCTGTGTCCACATCCTATCTCACCTCTTCCTGTGCCTCCCGCACTGGTCTCGGTTTGTAGGGTCACTTGCTTCTTTGATCTTCAGGAAGCCTTTCCTGCCTGTTTTGGCAGTTCTCCTTCAGCTGCCGACCTGATCTGACCCTCTTCAGTATTAAACTGGGAATGATAAATGCTGGATTTCAAGATAGGACTTGAAACACAACAGTGGGGGAAATGTGTTCTCTCGTATTTGTATAAAATACAGGCTATCTAGCGTAAAGAACTGTAAGCTGTCTAATGGAAAGAAGGAAGTGCTGGCCCTCCATATCTGTGTGTTCTGCCTCCCAGGATTGAAAACATTTGTGAACAAAGCCCCAGAAAGTTCATAAAAGCAAAACTTGAATGTGCCGTGTACTGGCAGCTATTTACATGGCATTTACACCACACTAGGTGTGACACGTCGTCGAGGGCCCACGGCTCATGGGTCATATGCAAGAACCGCATCGTTTCACATGAGGGGTTTGCGCATCCTTGGGTTTTGGGATCTGTGGAGGTCCTGGATCCAGTTCCCCACATATATGGACAGATGACTGTGTTCTTGATAAGCCCATTTTCTGTACGGAGGTGTTGATCTTATACATTTTCATCCCTTTTTATTTCTTGCAGAAATGTATAAAGTTTGCTATTTTCTTAAACAGTGTATACTGAACATAATTAGCTTTTCCAAATACGTCTTCACAGATAACCATTTTTTAATCATAGTCGAGCTTTAGATGGTAGAAGAGATTTCCTTAATTTACTTCCTTGAAAACATTCCTGGGTGTCACTTTGCTTTGGTGTAATTGTTTCTTTCTCTCAACAGCAGGTTGCAGGGTGGTCAGATGTGTTTTCCATGGTTGACTGTGTAAACATTGTCTTTCAGAAGAGCCATCTCCCGACTGGTTTTCTTTTTTCCTATTATCAGCTGTGTCCTCAAAACGTAGTATCTTTATCAGTAAACAGAAGGTATCCTTGTAGTTTCTACTTCCTCTTCTTTCACATGGGTTGGTGGTTAATTTTCAGTGAGACTCAATTTTTTAAAGAATTGGACTAGGCCAGGGTGTTGTTAAATTGCTCAGTTGTGTCTGACTCTTCATGACCCCATGGATGGCAGCACGCCAGGCTTCCCTGTCCATCACCAACTCCCAGAGCTTGCTCAAACTCACGTCAGTTGAGTCAGTGATGCCATCCAACCATCTCATCCTCTGTCGTCCCCTTCTCCTCCTACCCTCAGTCGTTCCCAGCATCAGGGTCTTTTCCAGTGAGTTGGCTCTTCATATCAGGTGGCCAAAGTATTGGAGCTTTTTTTTTTTTAACTATCTCCATAATTACTATTGAGTTTTTCACTTTCAATTATAATTTTCAGATTTGGAAGTTTTATTTGATTCTTTAAGAACAAATCAGCTTAGGCTTTAAATTCTCACGTTTGTTCTTATAATCAGGCTTTTGCTGTTTCTTTGTGTATACCGACCATTTGCTTTCCGTCATGTCTGAAATATTTCTAATATTTAGCATCTTGAGTCTAATTCTTCTGTCTGTGTTTTCACTGGTTTTTATACATGGCGCTTTGTTTTTCTGCTTTTGTGTGTATGTGTGATTTTTGACCATGAACTCAACCTCTTGGGAGTTTAACTTGCGGGAATTCCTTGTGGGTGGATGGAATTTGTCTTCTGGAGTGAGTCTGTAATTCCACTGGTTGCTAGTTGTGGGCACCATCCACTCAGGACCTCGTTGAATTACGTCTCCTGCCCGACTTTGGTTGTGTGTGTGAATTCGGGTCACAAGCTTTGATGGGGGCCAGCTTGTGGTTATGACTGTTGGGAAGATCTGGTCGGCTCCCCCGCCCCCAGGCCAAGGACGAGCCCGGCAGGTTCCTTTGCCATCTCCTCTTGCGGTGCGGGGTTGTTTGTTGTTCCGCCTTCGCTGAAGACACAGCCCTCTTGGCTCCCTTGCCATGCTGGCGTCTCCTGCTGGTCCCTGTCCTGAGCGGGTCCTGAGCCCCAGCCCTGGCCTCCGTGCCCCGTCCGATCCAGCCATCAGTGTAGGGTTGCTCGGGTTGCTGGTGTTGGCAGGCGCCTCCTCATGAAATCTGTCTTTGGCATTTTCTTTTCTCTCAGGTTCTCCCATCACTTGATTTTTGGTTTCTGCAGATTTCTTATTTTCTCACCAGCTCACTAAACTACTTTTTTTTTTTTTTAAATTAAAAAAGTTCATCCACTTTTTGGTGGTTTTCATCAGGAGGGTCATGAATGTCTAACCACTTCTTTGTGATGAATTTGTAGCAATAGTCCTGAGTCTAAAATAATCTTACGAAGAGACAGAAGAGTCAGAAAGAATGTTTTCTTCCTTCAGTGTGTTGTGTTCTCAGACAAAACAGATAACATTCCTGATCCCCACAAAAGCTTTAGAGCAGAGATTCCTTAGAGTGCCAACATTTCTTCCCTTTGTCCCAGTGAAGAATCGTGATTTCATGCAGCGTTGTTAATTGCAGTAGGAACATATTTCTCAAGTGTGGGGATGGGAGACTGTTCAGAGCCATCACTGTTGGATGTTGACAGGTTCTAGGCTCAATTTAAATCTTGGGCTGCTGGATTGACTATTATTTGACATGATAGGGTTTGGCAACCTTCAGGAGAATCTTAGAATCTTCAGGGGATGGTGTTTGAGAACTCTTGTAAACGTACTAAAAAAAGTGTATAGCAAATTTTCAACTTGGTGGGGTTTTTCTCTTTTTCTTTTTTTCTTTTAACCAATTAATGTCTAACTACAGTGTTGAAAACACTTCTAAATTAAAAAACAAAAACAAAAACAACCACTCATCAGCCATTGGATTGCTCTGTCTACACTCTGCCTTTGTAGTTAGCCTTTGGCTAGAGGGCAGGAATGTGCTCTGGTCATTTCTGCAAGAGAGTCTTGAATTCCTGCCGTGAGACTGTCCTCCCGCACGTTCACAGAATCCGCGGTGTCGTCGCGCTGCGCTAAGGTATAGTTCACTGTGCTGTACCTTAACTTGGCACTCACGTCTGTAAGTTCCGTGCTTTCTGTGCTCCCCATTGCAGTCTGCTGCCCTTAGTCTGTCTGTAACCATCTATGGTGCTTGTCATGTGCTGGTTGACTTGGAGTTCCTAGAGTTTTGTGTTAATCTAGTAATGTCCTCAGAAGTGTGGATAAAAGTGATTAGACATGATAGAATGTTGAGTTAGAAGAGACTTTAGAAATTATCTGACCTTGAGCTGTGAAAACTTAAGTTGGTGTAAGGGCTTCCTTGAACACCCAACAGATGAGCTTAGAGCTGGGGTTTGGAAAATTGCGGAAGAAATCTACCCTGGATATTCATTGGAAGGACTGATGCTGAATCTGAAGCTCCAACACTTTGGCCACCTGATACAAAGAGCTGACTCATTGCAAAAGACCCTGATGCTGGGAAAGATTGAGGGCAGGAGGAGAAGGGGGGGACAGAGGGTGAGATGGTTGGAAGGCATCACCGACGCACTGGAGATGAATTTGAGCAAGCTCTGGGAGATAGGGAAGGACAGGGAAGCCTGGCATGCTGGGTTCTCGATTCACCCAGAGGGCAAGAAACGCTTTCCTTGGGTGTGCCTGCTGGCTGTTCCAAGCAGATGTCCTTTGACAATAGCACCTTTTCTAGCTTTTGTGTGTGTGTGTGTAAAGAGGTTATACTTGTTAGAATGACACCAGTATCAGTTTGAATTCTTAGTGATAGTTTTCAGCACATGCGAAGAAATTGCGTGACAAGACGCTCGAGCTGGTGGTGTCAACAGTGGGCTGGTAGGCTCCCCACAAAGGGCTCTGGTTCAGTAGATCTTGAAGTTGCCGTCAGAACTGAATTTCATGTTTTTATTAAACAGTTCAAATTTGGAATGCCAAATTTAAATAGTATCTGTGAGCTAGGAGAAGGCAATGGCACCTCACTCCAGTACTCTTGCCTGGAAAATCCCATGGATGGAGGAGCCTGGAAGGCTGCGGTCCATGGGGTCGCTAAGAGTCGGACACGACTGAGTGACTTCACCTTGACTTTTCACTTTCATGCATTGGAGAAGGAAATGGCAACCCACTCCAGTGTTCTTGCCAGAAGAATCCCAGGGATGGCGGAGCCCAATGGGCTGCCGTCTATGAGGTCGCACAGAGTTGGACACGACTGAAGCGACTTAGCAGCAGCAGCAGGGATTGTATCAAGGTCTCATATAAAGCTGAATAGTATGTCTTAAACAAGTAAGCATCATGTATAAATACAGGTGCTGGGTGGCTGGAATGTATTCAGGCAAATGTCTTGTTTTGGTCGAGCTTGACTACCAGCCCACCCGGTCCCTTCCGTCAGGCCTTATTTTCAGGCCTGGCGTGTCAGGAAGCCAAGGAGGCGCCGTCTGAAAAGGGCCGGGCTTCCAGGCTCAGGAGGCAGCCGGGGGGCGCTGGGCACCGGGGGGCGTTGCGCGCGGCTGTCCCTGGGGAGCCGCCGCGTGCCTCTGTCCGCGGCTTCATGCACAAGGCAGCGTTCAGCTGTTTGGGGGGGCAGTGTCGGTTGTACTCGTCCGGTCCTGTGTTTTCTGGGCAGTTTTGAAGTTGACAGCTACTCTGTCTCCAGAATCGCTCTGACTTCGCTTTCAGACTGTGTCTGCAGTGCGCTCGCTAGCACGCGCCGGTGCTCGGGGCCTTTGTCACCCCCGCCCGCCCCACCTCCTTCCCTCTTCCTTCGGGGCCTCAGATGCACAGACGTGAGTTGGTCCTATTCCTGAGACCAGGGCACGCGGTTACTCTCTGAGCAAGGGCCTTCTTTTGTTGGGTGTCGTCTCATTTTCCGCTCTTGTCTTTCACCTCCTTCACTTCCGCGTCCTGGCCTCTTCCGCCCCCACTCAGGTGCGTGTCATGTACATTTTCCCAGCCCCCTTGCCGTGTGCTATTTTGTATATATGTACTTAGTATTATGTATTTGAGAAATAGCTGTGTGTTTGAATGAACTCTGCTTCATTTATTCTGACTGCTACGTGGTATGCTGTCATTTTATAGACCATCTGTTAATAGATTGCGGTCAGCTGGCTGTCATCAGTGAGATTTCAGGAAGCTTTCTTTGTTATTATTTATTTGTTTTTGGCAGTTTTGTTGCTGAGCGGGCCTTTTCTCAGGGTCTGTCCTCTAGTTTCTCGTGCCAGTGGCTTCTCTTGTTGTGGAGCACAAGCTCTAGTCCACGGGCTTCTGTAGAGGCAGCACATGGGCTCAGGAGTGGTGGCTCCCGGGCTTAGCTGCCCCGAGGCACATGGGATCTTCCTGGACCAGGGGTCGAACCCGTGTCTCCTGCGTTGGCAGGTGGATTCCTTGCCACTGAGCCACCAGGGAAGCCCTCAGCAAACATGTTTGCCCCCTTTGTTCTGTGTGAGAAATTTTCACGTGTACACTGCTGAAGAAGTGTCAGTTTGCCGACGGTATGCCTGTTTAACTTCACGGTGTCTCTGAGATCACGTGCCTATGAGACCACACAGGGGCTCTCATCCATCAGGGGCTCTCATCCAGCAGGGGCCCTCATCCATCACATAAGAATCATGTAGGAAAAGGAGCAGGATTTAGTAGAATTCCTTGATCCAACTGTTCCTGCAGACTGGTGTGTTGTTGTTTTTTTTTTTATTGTCACCCTTTATTTTCTTTCCGTAATGTTAGGTAGTTACAGGAAACAAAATCATTTTAAGGATTTCTCTGTAATGTGTATACAACTGTGATAGTATTGGGAAAATACCCTAAATACTGAGATTTCTCCTTTTCATCCCATAGGGCGCCAATGCCTCGGCATTAGAGAAAGAGATTGGTCCAGAACAGTTTCCGGTTAACGAGCACTATTTTGGATTAGTCAATGTAAGTATCTGTTAATACATAAGTAGCCTATAGAATTGTGCTTGGAAGTAGTCTTAAGGATGATGAGTGCAGTTCATAATTTATTAAAGGAAAATTGTTCATTTGTATCAGCAGATTTAATGCCAAGAAACTCGACTTGGAATTTCAGAATTCTCTCTAATGGAAGAGAGAGAGGCACTGCCTGAAGCCTTAAGAGTCTTGGAACAGTTTCTAATCTATCAGCCTGATTTTTTTTTTCTATTTTGTGTCAGAATTTTCTCATAACCAAAATCTCATATGGCCTAGACCAAATGATCTGATTCTTGGAGAATTGTTTACATGTCTGTGTGTCTGTAGAGTCTAAAGAACTTTGTTTAGAATTTTGAACTCTTCCTGAATCATCAGGAAAACCACAGATCTTTACACATTGGTCATGGTAGTTTATGCTATTATACTGTGCTGTTAGGTGGATCTGTGGCATTTTAAATATATATATAGGTGGTAATACAGATACGAAAGTAAGTTTTATTAAATTTGGTTCTAGCATGTCGTTATGTACACGTGGATTTCTTGTGCGATTTGAGGAGGGCAGATAAAGTGGTGTGTGGTGTCACCTTGCCAGGGGACCCTTCTTTGTCTGTGCTGGACACAGAATCAGCAGTGCCCACCTTCCTCTGTATTCCCCTCCCTGGAGGAGACCACTCATCAATCCTCTGGCTCTTTTTTCTGGAATGTGTCCTTATAGAGTAAATAAGGTACTTATACTACTTGTTAAGGAGGTGTGCACAGGTATAAACTCTGAGGTTGTGTGTACCGAAGACGGGTTTGGTTATCCAAGTGTCAGCTGGACGTCCATCCTAGGGTGTACCCGTCCTTCAGAGTCCTTGGGGCTTGCTCTGGTGCTTTCTGGCTTCTCTTGATGCTGAGAGGGCACTTGCCATTCTGGCTCTTTCTCTCTTACGAACGTGCCTTCTTTTCCCCTTTAGAAGGTGTTTGGGAGTCCTGAAGGGTGTTCTCTGTCCCCAGTGTTCTGAAATCCCATCCTGTCTCTTGATAGGAACCCTGTTGTTGTGTTGTTACTGACCCATTCAGACTAATGATGTGTGTCCCTCAGGTCTAAGCCATTTCAGATACTATTACTGGGATAGTTTTCTTCTTGTTACTGTAATGTCTCTGTTTTGTCTTTTTTTTTTAATGGTTAATTGCATATTGAAACAGACTGATTCCTTATTTTTATTTTTTCTCCCATTTTTGATCATCTCCCTTAAGTTTGCATTTTAGACTGTATCTTCAACCTTTTTATCCACTCTTTCCATGTTTCATTTTTTTAGAGTGTTACCTTGTTTTTTTTTTTTTTTAATCTTGTTTCATGGAGGCAATATCTTATGCTCCTTTTTTATGATATTCAAAGATTTTATTGTTGCCAAGGTTTTCTTGCACTCACTGGATTGTTTCTGAGACCTTTGAGTTCATTTCCACGCCCACCCCTCTTTTTTAATATCTTTACTATTGGAAGGTTTCCTCAAATTTTGCTCATCTAAAAGAGTGAAATTTTCTGTAAGTTTGCTGCTGTCTCTAGTCTGTTGTCATCTTCTTTAGCCTTTTGAGTTTTTGCCTATTCTTTTACTGTCATTTTATTTGGGGTTTCATGGGGAGGAGAGTTAAATGAATACTTAATTTCCCTTGTTTATCGTGAAGTCTGGCTTCGACTTCTGTATAGTACCTGAAATGCTCACACTTACATCTGGAGTTGCCTAGTGATCAGAAGCCTCATTTCAGTTCTGGGGGAGCAGAGCCCATTTTCTTCAGTCTCACTGCTCCTTTTCTGTGGGAACCACCCTTACCTGGTTCAGACCCCAAAGCTCATTTGTGTCCTGAATTGTAAAGCTGTGCCCATTGTTGGTGTCCCAGAAGAACCTCTTTTCTTTAGAACAGTAGTGTTTTCTATATTGAAGGCTGTCTTTTAGCTTGTCCTGCGTAAGCATTCCAGCCTTCTCCTTTTTGTGCCTAAGTAACTTTTTTGCAGATAACCTCCAAACAAGGAAAACGACATACTTGATGCAGTATGAGTCCTAAAGCTCTGTGGGGCCTCTCTGTTGGCTCCGTTGGTAAAGAATCCGCCTGCAATGCAGAAAACCTGGATGCGATCCCTGAGTCAGGAAGATCCCCTGGAGGAGGGCATGGCAACTCACTCCAGTATTCTTGGCTGGAAAATCCCCAAAGACAGAGGAAGTCCATGGGGTCTGACAGCTGCAGTCCATGGGGTCTTAAAGAGTTGGACACGACTAAGCACGAAGCTCTGTGGTATTTTTTTTTTTCTGCTGATGTTTTTAACTCAATATGATAGCAGTATCCAAAAACCATTGTTGGTTGTGTTACCAAAAGTTTCTAAGAAGGTATCATTTTTATTACTTTGTATGTACCAGTCTAAATTCAAAAGGTGGAGTTTGTGTTTCTCCCTGAAGCTGAATAAATGAGGTTCAATAAAGCTAAGGAAAGCTGGAATTTCCAATCTCTGTGCCTCGTTAATGATGATGAAGAATTGAGATCCCTGAGATCCTGAGGTAGCCAGGGCTTCGGCTGTGAAGGGTTGATGAGCACCTCGAAATCTGCTGAGAGATCAGTGGTGGTGAGAGTAGGCTCAGCTGACCTGGGACAATGATACACGCTCCTGTGATCTGTGTTCTTGGGCCATTCTATGACTGTGTTGTGGGCCTTGAACCGTTTTCCACTAGCTCTGTTTTCAACTGTTTATTGTCATCACCCTTCTCTCTAGTTTCCTTCTCCTTTTTTATTTGGAGTTATCACACTATTTATAGAGTCCCTTAAAAACTAAGGTTGGCACTCTGAGGAGTTGAGGAGATGGCTTAGTTAATTCAGAGGTGAACATCTGAACATTTTCCTCCTGTCCTATGCCTGTCTGCCAAGTTGTTAGTGTTTATAAACAACACGGAATGCAGCTGCTTTAAGGAACTCGGTGGTTAATCCTTCCTAATAATTGGATTCTGTTAAAATGAGGCACGTGTCTGTTTTCTTCTCATCAATCTGTTCTAGAGAAGTGTGCATTTCCAGGTTCATTTTAATCATCTTACAAAAAGCAAATACTGAAGAGTTCCTGTTAGATCTGCCTGATTGAATCCCTTTTTGCGACTAGCAAAGTACTAGAATCACTCAAAGGAATTTGCTTTTGGGAAACTGCATTTGGGCAATTAGAAAAGTAGACTTTTTTTTTAATGGAGAGAAGAAAAAAAAAAAAACCATAGTTGAATTAACCTACCAGAAAATTCAGAGTGGTTACTCTTTACTTTGTTAATAACAATCTAGTTTCCATTACTTTCAGTTGTAGACATTTTTATCTTGGAGAAACATTTTCGCAAATGATAGCTTTCATGGCAGTTGACTCTTCATGATAACTCTGATGTCTATCCTGTGATTTGCATAATACATATAGTGGGGGTTTCCTGTTGAGTTAACCCTTGTGGATACGTTGGTATTTCTGATGTTGCAGGATGTCAGGAGACATATGGGTGTGCCTGGGTGGGTACAGGGGAGTACTGAAACTATCTCGAGAGGCAGAGGAGCCTTTGGCTGCTTTCTCTTGCTGTAAAATCCCTCTTTTACATGTTGGCTGTTTGTGCAGTTAGCTGAATTCTTTGAAAACAAATGGTTTTAATCTGATCAGCCAACTTGCCTTTTCCCCTTTATATCTTGTAGCCAGTAAATACTGTCTAGTGAAGCTGAGTGAAGAGTGATTTAGACTACTGGTGTCTCTTTCCTACTTTTTGTGCAGTCCCTCCATTTTTAGCGGCCTTTCGAGAGTCATTTTAACTTTCTAATACATAAGCCCCCAAACACAAGTCGGTTGGGATTAATGAATCTTTTTATGAGGCTGAATCATCTTATAAAAGGCTTTCTCTAACCTGAACTGATAGTAGTCATTAGTTGGAACTCTGAATGCAGGGAACAAGGGTCACCATGGAGGAAAGAAAGAAAAATGAAACTTACCATTTGCAGGTTACAGGGTTGAGTAGGCTGATAATCTTTTTATGAGGCTGAATCATCTTATAAAAGGCTTTCTCTAACCTGAACTGATAGTAGTCATTAGTTGGAACTCTGAATGCAGGGAACAAGGGTCACCATGGAGGAAAGAAAGAAAAATGAAACTTACCATTTGCAGGTTACAGGGTTGAGTAGGCTGATGTCTCTTGGTTCTATTTTCTTTTGTGTTGATTTCATTCTCTTTTAGTTTCTTCCCATCTGGTGTCCTTAGGCTGCTCAAAGCCTATATTATCAGAGATCACAGACTGTTCATATCAAACCTGACCAAAGAACGTGGGCCAGATTTGATCAAGTGCCTGATCCTGTGGCAGCATCTGCAGAAGGGCTTGTGACTGACCCCCTTACAGAATTTGCATAGAGAAGTCAGTTCCTGTGAGGAGGCCTGGGGCTGGGGAGCAGGGGAGGGGGGAGGAGCA
>SJYX01005553.1:478474-505984 GCA_006410675.1 Oreotragus oreotragus | reverse complement strand
CCAGGTGAGGAGGGGGGTCAGGATGGGGGGCAGGTGAGGGGGAGGAACAATGTCCCTGAGAGTCTGGATTAGGTACCCTTGGCTGCAGAGAGCAGGTGCTTGGGGACGTGAGGTCTAGAGTTACATGAAACAGAGCCACCTGAACAGAAATTATGATGGGAAGAAGAAGGTCTTCCCTTAGAAGGGACAGGCACCATCACCAACCAGCGTGGGTGACGGTGGAGCAGTTAGCCATTTAAAACATTATGTTGACATTATGTTGACATAATAGTGGTTAAAACCAGTAGTTTCCAAATGGAATATGTAAGATGACTCTGCGGGGTGGAGGCGAAAGTATGAGCACTGCTAATGTTTACTTTTATCTGAAAATGAAAGATAGATTAAGCTTTGCTGATTCTTAATAAATGGACGATGCTGGTACCCTTAGGCTGTCCACACGTGTGATGGCTCTGCAGGTTGCACAGTGCTGCAGGCTGATGGTACCACCCCTCTGGTTTATTTGTGCTGCTGCCATCTATCATGATTTAAGTATAGACCTGGGGATTATAGGATTTAATCTGTTTCAGCTAAGCTGATTTTCCAAAGGGGACAGATGACTCAAAAATGTTGTTTCAAAAACAACCACGTAGTGATGAGGTATGCCGAACCACACTGAGTTCTTCATGCAGATCATTGAGTTACTTCTTCACAAGATTGTAGAGTTTGGTGCTGGTAAAAACGTCATTTACAGATGAGGAAACCGATAAAGAGAGTGGCTTGGTAACTTCCCTAGGAAGGCGTTGATAGTAAAAACCCATCCTGTGTTTTAAAGTCATTTGAAGTCATTCTTTAAGTAATTCTGCTACCAACTTGATAGACATTTAGGTTTATTTCTGTATATTTTCAATTTTAGAGATTTATTTTTTTCTTCCTGTTTAATTTAGTTTTTTAAAAATATGGATACAGGGACTTTCCTGGTGGTCCAGCAGCTAAGATTCTGAGCCCCCAATGCAGGGGGCCCAGGTTCGATCCCTGGTTGGGGAACTAGATCTTACATGCTGCAGCTAAAAGTCTGCATACTGTAACTAAAGATCCCGTGTTCCTCAGTTGAGACCCAGGGCAGCCAAAGTCTTTTAAGTCTTTTCTTAAAAATGTATGGGTGCAAAAGAAACTTACAACCATCTACATGCACAGTGGTCTCACTTTCGTTGCTCTCTCCTCCTTTCCTTCTCTCTATAAATAATCGTTTATATTAGCTTTTGATTTAGCCTTCCTAATTTTAAAATATCAGCAGACGTGTGCATGTGTTTATGGACATCGTTGAAGGGTTCCCATTCTTCATCCCTCCTCTGCAGGTAGACTGTTAGAGTTTCGCGTACAGGATCTTACCCTGGGACAGTGCTCTGAGAACTGTCCTCGGTCCTTGTTTACTCCCTGGATCCTCCCTGAGTGACTTCCAGGGGTTTTATTAGCCTGCTTTTCACGTCATCGTCTATTCATGGGAAGGAAGAAGGAAAGCAGAAAATATTTGTCAAGCTCTGTGTTCTTTTCTTTGTAAAGGAAGACTGTTTCCTCCCTTGTCATTAAATAGAAGGAAACTCATGCCTCCCTAGTGTCTAGTGGTTAAGACTTTGTGCCTCCAATGCAGGGGTGCAGGTTTGATCCCTAGTTGGGGAACTAAGATATCACGTGCCTTGGGGCAAGGGCTCCCCCCTCCCAAAAAAAAGGAAACTGAAGCTCAGTGAGTCGTGGTCGCCTGCTCCAGGCCACATGGTCAGTGAGAGGTGGGGCTGCCATTCAGGGTTCAACCCCAGAGCAAGTCCACGTCCTCCTGATGGATTGAGCACGGTGTGACCTGGCCTTTCAGCATGTCAGTGGTTAGGCTGTCACACTGTTGACTCTTTCATCTAATACTTCAGAGTATCCTCTTTTTTTCTTATTTTCTGTTTTTATTTTTTGGATGGCACTGAAGAACTTGATAGTAAACTTCACTATTATGTTTTTATAAAAGAAATTTTGAGAGTTATATTTTTAAATGTACAGTATAGAAAATGGTTCTTATAAACAGTGAGAATTGGAAAAGAAAAAAAATTCTCCAGAATCCTAAACCTTAACTAATTTCACTATATAAACTGTAGTTCTTTAACTCAGTGGTCATAAAGGCCAAATTTATCGCATGTATCTTTCTTCCATTTTAACCTGAAACTGATGTCAAGAGCATCCATTTAATGTTAAAATCTCTAATTTGCAGTCAGGACAATTATTTCTACCCTCAGTTCAGTTCAGTCACTCACTTGTGTCCAACTCTTTGTGACCCCATGGACTGCAGCACGCTAAGCCTCCCTGTCCATCACCAACTCCCAGAATTCACTCAAACTCATGTCCATTGAGTCGGTGATGCCGTCCAACCATCTCATCCTCTGTCGTCCCCTTCTCCTCCTGCCTTCAATCTTTCCCAGCATCAGGGTCTTTTCAAATGAGTCTTTGCATCAGGTGGCCAAAGTATTGGAGTTTCAGCTTCAGCATCAGTCCTTCCAATGACTATTCAGGACTGATTTCCTTTAGGATGGACTGGTTGGATCTCCTTGCAGTCCAACGGACTCTCGAGAGTCTTCTCCAACACCACAGTTCTACCCTCAGGTACCTTTTAATTTATGAGGATCATAAATATTCCCTATCTTACTCTTTCTCTTCTCTCAACAACTCTAGGCTTGGAAATTCTTTCTCTGGAAATGGTTTTACCCCAATTTGAAACAAAAAAAAGTTTTTTTTTCTTCTTCTATCCTAGTTTGGGAATACCTGCTACTGCAATTCAGTTCTTCAGGCACTTTACTTCTGTCGTCCGTTTCGGGAAAAAGTTCTCGCCTACAAGAGTCAGCCCCGGAAGAAGGAGAGCCTTCTCACGTGCTTAGCAGACCTCTTCCACAGCATCGCCACCCAGAAGAAGAAGGTTGGAGTCATACCTCCTAAGAAGTTCATAACGAGATTGCGGAAAGAAAATGGTAAATAACTCTTCTGCCTCTCAGCCTGCTGCTGAGGTAACAGGACGGCCGGGTGCAGCAAGCGTCTGCTGGGCATCCTGATGCCCGATGGTGCAGCGGCCTCTGAGAAGGCAAAGATGGTGTTCCTGCTGCCCGGAAGGCAGCACCAGCCGGCTCAGTGAGGACACAGTCACTTGGGTGCCTGTGAGGTGTGGCTGCCGTCTGAAGTGTGCTGTACAGAGATTAAATTCTGTACACCCGGAAATGAGAAATCATCATTTCTCTTTTTGCCTGCTTGGCTCTTTGATCAAGGAAAAGTTGTTAGGGGACACTTCCCTGGTGGTCCAGTGGCTAAGACTCCAGGCTTCCAGTGTGGGTGGGGGCGGGGGAGTTGGGGGTGGCTGGGTTTGATCCCTGATCAGGGAGACCTGGTGCAGCCAAATATTGAAAAAAGAAAAGTTGTGGAATCTTCTGCAGTTTTTTTGTTGATTTTTTTTTTCCAGTTACTGTTCATTTGCGTCTTTTGGTAATGCNGTCCAGTGGCTAAGACTCCAGGCTTCCAGTGTGGGTGGGGGCGGGGGAGTTGGGGGTGGCTGGGTTTGATCCCTGATCAGGGAGACCTGGTGCAGCCAAATATTGAAAAAAGAAAAGTTGTGGAATCTTCTGCAGTTTTTTTGTTGATTTTTTTTTTCCAGTTACTGTTCATTTGCGTCTTTTGGTAATGCTTTTTATGAATATTAACTCATTTGATCCTTACAATAACCTGATGAGAGGCCATTTTATTTTCCCCACTTTAGCCTTGAAAAAGAAAACAAAAACAGACACTGATCACACCCCAGGCAAAGGAAAGCGCCAATAAATGAAACTTTCTGGCTTAGGATATATGGTTTTAACTCCACCCCCTACCCCACCCCACACTTTTAAAAATAGTTACTGGCTACACCCCCACTTCCTTTTTCTCTCTTCAAATAGTTTTCATTTGATTTCCCTAGCAAGCTCATCATTAGTCACTACTTCCTCAGTTGCCTTAATGTCACTGGCACTCAGGGATGTTAAGGTGACCTGTCAGGCCCGTGTCCTCCCTGACGTCTGAGCCCAGCGTCTGTCCAGGGTGGTGAGCTGCCTCGGGAAGTTCGAGTGGACTTGAGAAAGTGTGGAATTCTTTTTGCTTGTTTGGATGTAGGCATTTCAGTCACTGTAGAAAGAAAATTGGGTGTTGTTTTTAGTTTCATTTGTTATCTGTTGAATATAATGATGCCCATAGAAATACGATTTGAGAAGTTTCTAAGGTTGGTTATTAATGGGGAGCCCTGCCCTTAACTCAGTTGACACTGTTCATTGTCACATGAATCGAGAGAACCATGGGTCATACTGAATTTCCTAAAACATATGAAGGTGCTGGAATAATATGATTATAGGTTACTGTTTTTTAATCTGATAACCATGTTAAAAGTTTTGTTCATTTTCTCCATATACAAATAGGTTAATTGCTCACAAAAGCACTTTTTAAAATATTTCCCTGATTCAAGCTAAACCTACTTACTGTCTTAAATTCCAGATGTGTCGAATATCTGCTGTTTGTGAGAAAGCCAAGTACAACTTTGTTAGAATGAGACTGATTCAGGTCTTCTCAGAGAGTTGGGTTTTTTTTTTTCTGTGTTGGTGGGACACTTAAAAAATTTTGTCCGGGTAGAAAGCTCATGTACAGCGGACCTTTGGACAGTAGGGGTTTATATTATGTGGGTCCACTTATACGAGGATTTTTTCACTAGTCAGTACGAGAGCCCTGCATCATCTGTGGCGGCTCACATCCACAGGTGCGTGACCAGGTCCGGAGGATCCTCACATACAAGGGACCAACCATGGTTTTGCGTGGGTTTTCACCAGTGCAGAGGGTCACCTCTCCTAAGGTGGCTTGAAGTCAGAACAGCTGGCTTGTAGCAATGTGCATCTTTCACATTGCTGTTGGGGGCCAAGTTTATTCTTCTTATGTCACCTTCACTGTTTCAGTGCCTGTGGTCTGTTCATTCATTCATTCATTCATTCAGGAAATGCCAAACGACCTCTTTGGTTTACCATGGGGTTGAATGTTTTTTCATGTATTTTATTTAACCTTTAAAATTTTGTTTCTATAAGTTGTTGATTTCAAGTCTTTTGCTGACTTTGTCTTTTGTTTAAATTATTCTTGTGTTGATGTTGATACCTTTCAGATTTCACCATCTTAAACTTTTTAAATGATTTCTAATACGTAGAATTTAGACTAATTATGTGGTCATATCTGCAGCTCTTCTAAAATGTAATTTTTAAATTCCTTGTGTCTTAGGGAGGCTTTCCCTCGGTTTTCTAATCGGTTTCTATTCTATCATTTTGAAAACGTAAACCATAAACTTCCTAAACTTATATAAGCTCTGGAGGTGAAGCTTCCTGACTGCGTGGTGGTCGAGTGCGTCTTGTTGGCTGGGTGCAGGCGCCTGTGTGGCCAGGTGGCCTGGCTGCCCGGGTCCCCTGGGTGGGGCCGGACGGCCTGGCTTGAATCCTGGTCCTGCCGATTCCTGGCAGTGTCTCTGCCACTCTCTTCCGTTTCCTCACTTGTGAAATACTGCTAATGGCGGTGTCACGGGGCTATTAGAAAGATGGCATGAGGCCCTGCCCTGGAAGGGCTTCCTCTCCAGGCTCAGGGTACATGATGCGAGCACAGGTCAAGTGCTTAGTGTTTCCATGACAGTGACTCATTTGAGTAGCTGCGGGAACGTGCCACGGAGTTACAGATCTTTGGAAGGGCCCTTAGAGATCCTCTGGGTTGAATATATTTTCCATGATGCCTTTGTTCCCTAAACCTGACTGCACAGCAGAATCACCTGGAGGAGCTTAGAGAAGTACAGGTTCCAGGCCTCACCTGACTCTGTCAGAGAATGTACACGGGGCTGTGTGGCCCCATGATTTATCGTGTTCAAGGCTTCCTCTGTGATTCGTATATATTGTCCACTTCCTGCTTTAAAACTTGCCCTGTTGTAGTATTTATCAGTTCAGTTCAATCGCTCAGTCGTGTCTGATTCTTTGTGACCCCATGGACTGCAGCACACCAGGCCTCCCTGTCCATCACCAACTCCTGGAGCTTGCTCAAACTCATGTCCATTGAGTCGGTGATGTCATCCAACCATTTCATCCTCTGTCGTCCCCTTCTCCTCCTCCCTCCAGCATCAGGGTCTTTTCCAGTGAGTCAGTTCTTTGCATCAGGTGGCTAAAGTATTGGAGTATCAGCTTCAGCATCAGTCCTTCCAATGACTATTCAGGACTGATTTCCTTTAGGATGGACTGGTTTCATCTTCTTGCAGTCCAGGGGACTCTCAAGAGCCTTCTCCAACACCATAGTTCAAGAGCATCAATTCCTCAGAACTCAGCTTTCTTTATAGTCCGACTCTCACATGCATACATGACTACTGGAAAAACCATAGCCTTGACCTTTGTTGGCAAAGTAATCTCTATGTGTTTTAATATGTTGTCTAGGTTGATCGTATCTTGTCTTCCAAGGAGTAAGCATCTTCTAATTTCATGGCTGCAGTCACCATCTGCAGTGATTTTGGAGCCCCTAAAAATAAAGTCTGTCAAATGTTCCCATTGTTTCCCCATCTGTTTGCCATGAAGTGATGGGACTGGATGCCATGATCTCAGTTTTCTGAATGTTGAGTTTTAAGCCAACTTTTTCACTCTCCTCTTTCACTTTCATCAAGAGCCTCTTTAGATCTTCTTCATTTTCTGCCATAAGGGTGGTGTCATCTGCATATTTGAGGTTATTGATATTTCTCCCGGCAGTCTTGATTCCAGCTTGTACTTCTTCCGGCCCAGCGTTTCTCATGATGTACTCTGCATATAAGTTAAATAAGCAGGGTGACAGTATACAGCCTTGATGTACTCCTTTCCCGATTTGAAACCAGTCTGTTGTTCCATGTCCAGTTCTAACTGTTGCTTCCTGACCTGCATATAGATTCTTCAGGAGGCAGGTCAGTTGGTCTGGTATTCCCGTCTCTTTTAGAATTTTCCACAGTTTATTGTGATCCACATAGTCAAAGGCTTTGGCATAGTCAATAAAGCAGAAATAGATGTTTTTTTGGAATTCTCTTGCTTTTTCAATGATCCAGTGGATATTGGCAACTTGACCTCTGGTTCCTCTGCCTTTTCTAAATCCAGCTTGAACATCTGGAAGTTCACAGTTCACGTACTGCTGAAGCCTGGCTTAGAGAATTTTGAGCATTACATTACTAGCGTGTGAGATGAGTGCAATTGTGTGGTAGTCTGAGCATCCTTTGGCATTGCCTTTCTTTAGGATTGGAATGGAAACTGACCTTTTCCAGTCCTGTGGCCACTGCTGAGTTTTCCAAATTTGCCGGCATATTGAGTGCAGCACTTTCACATCATCATCTGTTAGGTTTGAAACCGCTCAACTGGAATTCCATCACCTCCACTAGCTTTGTAGTGATGCTTCCTAAGACCCACTTGACTTCACACTCCAGGATGTCTGGCTTTAGGTGAATGATCACACCATTGTGATCATCTGGGCTGTAAAGATCTTTTTTGTATACTTCTTCTTTGTATTCTTGCCACCTCTTCTTAATATCCTCTGCTTCTGTTACGTCCATACCATTTCTGTCCTTTATTGAGCCCATCTTTGCATGAAATGTTCCCTTGGTTTCTCTGTAATTTTCTTGAAGAGATCTCTAGTCTTTCCCATTCAATTATTTTCCTCTATTTCTTTGCATTGATCACTGAGGAAGGCTTTCTTATCTCTCCTTGCTATTCTTGGGAACTCTGCATTCAAATGGGTATATCTTTCCTTTTCTCCTTTGCCTTTCACTTTTCTTTTCACAGCTATTTGTAAGACCTCCTCAGACAACCGTTTTGCATTTTTGTAGTATTTATGGGGCGATAGATTAAGTGAACTGATAAAAAGCATTTGTTTCTTACCACCTCAATACATTATGTATGAGGATAGGTTTTCTCTTTTTTGATCAGTTAGTATTTTTTAGAAGATTTTTATTCTTCATAACTTTATTTTCCCCAAATTTGAGTCATAATTTGTATATGTGAAAGATACGTGTTTCTTGTTCATTACTAACAGCCCCAAACATTTTATGTAATTCTGATCGAATACTAGATATTCTTTTTTTAATTTAGTTTTTTTAATGAAGTTATTCATTCTGAAATGATTCTCTATGTATTCTTATTTTTAGAGCTCTTTGACAACTACATGCAGCAAGATGCCCACGAATTCCTAAATTACCTACTAAATACCATTGCTGATATTTTACAAGAAGAGAGAAAGCAGGAGAAACAAAATGGTCGTTTGCCTAATGGTAACATTGACAGTGAAAATAACAGCACACCAGACCCAACATGGGTTCATGAGATCTTCCAGGGAACACTGACTAATGAAACCAGGTGTCTTACGTGTGAAACCGTAAGTGTATCATAAAATGTCACGTAGAACACATCTAACCCATTGTATTAAGAGTTCTTTGAAGATGAGTATGAGAGTGAACTTGAGAGTTGTGGTGCCTGTGACCGACGAGCCTCTCAGCGGTCTGCTTGCTGACTGGACCCTGAGCTGGCAGAGAAACACTCGCTGCGGTGTGAACTGTTTTGAGACTTCGTGTTGAACAGGAGGGCTGTGTTGTGACTGCAGTGTTGTACAGAGTAGTCTCGCTGTTCTGACGACCCTCTGTGGCCCATGTATTTGTGCCTCCCCCTCCCCCAACCCCTAGCGGCCACTGGTCATCTTACTGCCTCCATAGTTTGCCCTTTCCGGATGCCACATGGTTGGAATTGCAGAGCACGGGGCCTTTCCAGATTGGCTTCTCTCACTCAGCAGTGGGTATTTAAGGTTCCCGCCTACCTTTTCACAGCTTGATAGCTCATTTCTTTTTATTGCTGAATTACCTTTCATTGTCTGGATATACCAGAGTTGATCCATTCACCTACTGAAGGACATCTCGGTTGCTTGTTTTGGTAATTATTGAATAAAGCTGCTCTGAACACGCACGTGCAGGATTTTGTGTGGATACAAGTTTTCAGTGCCTCAGTTAGTGGTCAGGGGTGCAGTTGCTAGATTGAGTGGTAGGAAGAGTACGTTTAGTTTTGGAAGGAACTACATTTACATTCCCACCAGCAATAAGGAAGAGTTCCTGCTACTCCACGTCCTGGTCAGCACGTGCTGATGTCGGTGTTTTGGATTTTGGCTGTTTTAATAGGTGTGTAGTATTGTATTTAAATCAAATGCATTTAATATGCATTTCTCTGATGGTATATAATGTGGAATATCTTTTCATGCACCTGTTTGCTGTCTATATATCTTCTTTGGTGAGGTATCAGTACTAGTCTTTGGCCCATTTTTCAAATGAGGTTGTTTGTTTTCTAGTTGTTGAGTTTTAGGAGTACTCTGTACATTTTAGATACCAGGCCTTTGTCAGATGTGTCATTTGCAAGGATTTCTCCCAGCCTGTGGCTCATCGTCACATTCTCTCAACCGTGCCTTTGGCAGATCAGAAGTTTTTAATGTTTTAATTTTAAATTTTAATAAAGTCGAGTTTGTTTGTTTGTTTCCTTCATGGAAATGCTTTTGATATTCTTTAAATGCTTTTGGTGTCGTATCGAAAAAGTCATCACAGACCATCTGTGCGTGTAGAGTCGTGTGGTGGTTGGGGGGGTCCCAGGGACCGAGTCTGACGTCCCTCCTGTTGCATCCTGTCGAGGGAGGCAGCCAGCATGAGTGATGTGTCTTACTCCAGCTCACTGAATAAGTAGTAACTTTAGATCATTATAGATGATTTATTCATAATTCAAACAGAACATGTTTAAATTTGGAGGATAAATGAAAGGTCATAAGTGAAGGAAGGCTCAGTTTGGCATGTTGGACTAATATTGTTTCTTAAATGGTAGTTTTTTTCTTAAATAATTAAACAGTACAGAGATCATGTCCTTTACCAGCCATTCTCATTCAGCCTTGTCCTGTGTTCTTTTAAGAATTACTGTATATGGCATAGTTTGTTTTATGCTTTACACCATGGACATAGGAGCCTGGCGGGCTACAGTCCATTGGGTTGAAAGAGTGGGCCACGACTGAGTGACTAAACCACCCCCAAAACCAGGATTCGGGGAAGTGATGGGATTTCACATCCCACCAGCCTTTGCCAGTAAGGAGCGCAGCTGTAGGTGCACTTTGGTATTTTCCTCTAATATAATGAAGGGTGTTGATTCAGCTTCCTTCTGTAAACTTGCATGACTCAAGTAGCTTCTTTTCAACTTGGGGGAAAAGGTTCTTTATATATTTAATAATACTGATAATAACCCACATTTGATTCTTTCATTTTGGAGCAGTGATTTTTACTGATATCTAACGAAATCAAAGGTAATTAATTCTCTTATTTTTACAGATAAGCAGCAAAGATGAAGATTTTTTAGACCTTTCTGTTGACGTGGAACAAAACACATCAATTACTCACTGCTTAAGGTAAGCGGGGAATTATTTATTTTGACAGTTAATGATTATCTTTGGTTTTAGAATATCTTTAAATGAATACATCATTTTCTGGTATAGGCAAAACTAATTTATCTTGAATTTTACACAGGGGTTTTAGCAACACAGAAACTCTATGCAGTGAATACAAATATTACTGTGAAGAATGTCGCAGCAAACAAGAAGCACACAAACGGTAATTTAGTGTTTTCTGAAATTCATAGTGGTTCTTTGGCCATGGATGTTCTAACCAAAAGTGATCTCTGGCAGTTTGCATTGAGTAATCATCCTTCATTTTATCGCCAACTGTTAAGACTCATTAGGTAATTACTAGACAAACACATTAGGTAGTTACCAGGCAAACAGTGCTCAGCTCCGGGCTACCTGGACTATCCACAGTTGGTGAGTGTTTGATCACCATAAGCCAGTACAGTGAGAGGATTCAGCTCTGAAGCTTCCTCGTTGTGTAAGCTTTCTCGTGGTGAGGAAGAAGAGGGGAAAAGTGCCTTCCTCACGGCCACTCTAGTCTCCACTGTTCCTCCATAGGATTCATGCCTTCTCTCAGTGTGTCACCATGAAGACCGTACTCTGGTATCAGAAAATGGACTCATCATCGCCCTGATTATTTTACTTTTTATTTTGAGGCAGCCTCAAAGTCTTGTGAGCAGTATACCAAGAATGCATTTTCACCCTTAACCGTTTGAGAGTGGGTCCTTGCTGTGATGTGCCACAATTCTGAGGCTTTGGTAGCGGTGCCCTGCCAGCAAGGACGTTTCCCCTGTACCATGGCCGGCCACGTCAGGAGAGTAGCACTGACATGTTACTGTTGTCGTAGGCCTTACTTTAGCATCACCAGATGTCCCAGTAATGTCCTTTATAGGAAAAAAGGATCCGGTCCAGAAGCACACATTGCATTTACCATTCGTGTCTCTGTCATCTGTTTACATCGGGAGCAGTTCTTTATCAGTCTTCGCTTGACTTTCACTCTCTTGACACTTAAAAATTACAGGTTAGTTATTTTACAGAATGTCCTGCTTTGTGTCCATCTCATGTTTTCATGTGATGAGGTTCAGATTATGTATTCCGGACAGGAATCACACAGAGGTGAGGCTGTGTTCTTTTTAAATGGTACACGATTTTGATACGTGTCATGTGTCGGGCCCCCACGACCACTCCTGGATTTGATGCTTCCCTAGAAGGACTCATAGGATTCAGCATCTGTAGTCCTGCTCACAGCTAAGGTTTGTCACAGGGAACAGTGACAGGTCCGATCAGCAAAGGGGAAGCCAAGCCAGCCTCCAAGTGTCCTGTCCACGTGGAGTCACATGGACACACTTGTTTCTCCAGCATCAAATGTGACAGCATTGTCTCCCAGAGAAGCTCATCACAGACTCAGTATGGTGCCCGAGATTTACTGGGGGCAGGCCACCTAGGCACTCCCTGCCTGCGTGTGCATACACGCTCAGTCACGCCGTGTCCGACTCTTTATATCCCATGGACCACAGTCCGCCAGGCTCCTCTGTCTGTGGGGTTCTCCAGGCAAGAATACTGGAGTGGGTTGCTATTCCTCCTCCAGGGGATCTTCCGGACCCAGGGATCAAACCTGAGTCTCTTATGTCTAATGCATGGCAGGGGGATTCTTCACCCGCCAAGCCATCAGGTGTGTGCCAAAACTCCAGGCTCCTGGAAGGGAAGCAGGTGTTCAGCGTAAACCATATGATCTGCACAACAAGTTCAGGCACATCGAGAACCACTTAGCAGCTAGGGAACAGCAGGAGTACCCCCAGATCAAGTTCCCAGATGCCAGCTGAGGGTCAGCTCCACAGCCAGCCTTTCCCAGGGTTGTCTGGGGTCTGCTCTGTGTGTCCCGTGACTGCTAGCGTTCTCTCTGGTCACTTGACTGAGGTGCTGTCTCCCAGCATTAAGCTGTGCTTTCTCCCTAGTTGTAACTCATATGCATTTTGTGTGGAGGTGTTTTGAGATTATAAATATCCCTGTTTCTCAGTCTCAGTGAGGGTTCAGGGATATTGTATTTGAGGTTATATATTTAATTTCTAGAAATGGAATTATTGAGGAAAAGGGCATAAAGACTGTTGGTTCCTGTGGCTGGCTGGTTTTCCAGGAAAGGTTGGGTTTTTACATTTATTTTCATTAATGTTTTCCACTGGCCAGGTTAGTAAATATTTCTGTGATAATCTGCTGCTCCTCCATACTCAAGATCTCTAGAATGCAGGTTTTGAATAAGGCTATAAAAATTTTTTTTTTCACTTTATTAGAGGCAGTGGCTTAGTAAATTTTTTTTTAACATGAAAAGTGTTTTGCTTCACTGAACACATACAGAATTCAGTCTTGCACTGTTTGTTAAGTACCTGCTGTGTGCCAGGCATATTACTGGGTGATGGAGAAATACGATGAAAGAGATGGTTTCTGTCTGCCCAGAGTCCAGACCCTAGACAGAGAGAGAGACCACAACCATCTCTGTATTTTATAGTGTAGCAAACTACGGAGACAGAGTGAGTCTGTAAAGTGCTGCTGGAGGACCGTGGAGAACAGCTGTTTCTGTCGGAAGGGAAAGCGTTGGCGGTGAATTTTGTTAAGAAGAGGCTGCCGTGCGATGACATGGGGGAGCGGAGATGGCGTGGAGGGAGTCTTTAGGATTGTTGAGGATGAGGAGGCCTGGGCTTTACAGGTAGAAACCTCATTCCTGTGTTTCCAGGTTATTTTATTGCCTTTCTGGGATCCGTTCAGTCAGAGCTGTTAGTAAGGAGCTGTATCCTGTCTGTGAAACGCCCTGAGTGGCTGGTCTTCATTGCTCTTCTCTCTCTCCCTCTCCTGTTCCCAGCCTGTTCCTGACTTATATAGATGAGTAGAAAGAATGGATTTCAGTTTGCCCACTGCAGCTCTTAGGAACCGGTTTTTCCTCTACCAGACACAGGCATTGCCTGCAGTCTGCCTTGTCATGAGGGACCTCTTATTTCAGGAGTACCGACTTCTTAAAGGGCTAGACCTCTGTCTGGGAGCCACACGGAGTTCCATGTCGTATTATGTGGTTTGGGGATGATGAGGGACAGGGGCCCATCTTAAGACCGTCAGAATGTTGCTCTGTTGATGTAAGAGTCACAGGAGATCGCTGTTCACCTCAGACCATCACAGCATTATTAATCAGTTCTACCCCAACACAAAATAAAAAGCTTAAAAAAGGCACAGGTAGAGATAATGCAGAAGTGGGCAGTGCTGGACTAATAAAACTGACTGTCAACAGTTAATTGAATCCTGCAGTTTGATAGTTCTTTTAAGGACATGGTGAGTATCTGTTACGAGATTCTGTCTTCATGTTTATTCTGACAGGATGAAAGTGAAAAAGCTGCCCATGATTCTAGCTCTGCATCTGAAAAGATTTAAGTATATGGATCAACTTCATCGATACACAAAACTTTCTTACCGGGTGGTTTTTCCTTTAGAACTTCGTCTGTTTAACACTTCAGGCGATGCGACCAATCCTGACAGAATGTATGACCTCGTGGCCGTCGTGGTTCACTGTGGAAGGTAACAGGCGTGGGCCGTGCAGGTGGGAGGCTTGGGGGCGGGCAGTGCACACAGGGCACCCCAGAGCTGCTCAGAGGTGGGCCTGCCAGAGATCCCGTACCCCCGGTGCTCTAGGACCGAGATGAGTTTATTTCAGAATGAGTATTTCAGATCCATTTTACCATCTCCTCCTTAAAGCTTTTATCTGTTAAAATAGTGTGTTATTGCTTGGATCTGATATTTGTTTTTATTATCTAAATAGGGGCTTCCCTTGTAGCTCAGTTGATAAAGAATTTGCCTGCAGTGCAGGAGTCTTGGGTTCAATTCCTGGGTTGGAAAGATCCCCTGGGGAAGGGGATGGCAACCCACTCCAGTATTATTGCCTGGAGAATCCCATAGACAAAGGAGCCTGACGGGCTACAGTCCATGGGGTTGCAAAGAGTCAGACACAACTTAGTGGCTAAACCACCACCACCACCATCTAAATATTACTCTGAGAATTGTTAAGTCCTGTTAGTTTTCTTTTTTGTTTTTCTTGGTTGTTGGTTAAAAAAAAGAAAAAGGATGCTGCTTAAAGAGATTTCATAAAATAAATTCTTTATTTTTACAAAATAAATCTGAGACTAGTTGGATATGTTCATCATACTAATAATAATGAAAAACACTTTTAGAAGGCTTTGGAGATAACCTTCAAAGATAAGTTTTCTGATTTTACAAGGCTGTGTGTATGTTTCCTATTAGCTAATTTAGTATACTGTCTCATCTATAGACCTTAATTTATAAAATAGCTCAAAAAGTTTCTCAGACCATAAGAGCATTGCAAAATCAACATTTATGTTTAGAACATACAGTTTTCATTGACTGTTTATAATTTCCTGTATTAATTTTATTATATATGTATATATATATATATATATACATACATACTTTGGCTATACTGTACAGCTTGTGGGATCTTAGTTCCCTCACCAGGGATTGAACCAGGGCCTGACCAATAGAAGCGCAAGTCCTAACCACTGGACCACCAAGAAATTCCCTTCTTGTAATAATTTTAAAACAAGACACTCCTCCATTTCCCCTGGTGTTTGGAAACTTGTAACAACAGCTTATTGTATCCCAGAGAACGAGAACATTACTGTCCCTCCCTCCCACCTTCCTGCTCAGAACATGGTCAAGATAGCTGGGAGGGGGTCCATGTCTGTCACGGTCCTTAACCTCCATGGTCTGCGTCAGCCCATTTCCTGTCATTTATCCTCAGCAGTAATCTCGCTTTTCCATTTTTGGAGCATTCTGTTTTCTAAAGTAAGTAATGACATCTGAACAGAGGAAAACAGTATCAGGTAACTTACAGAACCCTACTGTAATGATCAGACTAGAGGTTTATGTTAGCATTAAGATTTTTTCTTTTTAAGATGTTTTCTTCCACAGGGAAAAAGTACTCTTGTCATATCTTTCTGTCAACAAAGATACTCATTTTAACTACGGGATCAGAGATCTGAAGAAACTGGGAGGCAGCTTATTCTCAGATCTGAGGTTGCTGCATTTAAAATAGTATTCAGAGCCATAAAGGATAATTTGTGTTGAAAATTTTTTCAAGGCCTATAATATAATAATTATGGTAGAATTGTAATTTAATTAAAAATGATATAAGCTTTTGTAGTGAGTCATACTTAAATAACTGGGAGCAGTTAAAAAAATATATTTGATATGTTCTTTAAAAAGAATTTCTTTTAGAGAATTTGCTGGTGGTCCGGTGGTTGGGACTCTTTGCTTCCACTGCAGGGGACACGGGTTTAGTCTCTGGTTAGGGAACGAAGATCCCATAAGCCACGCAGCATGGCCCCCCAAAAAAACAAACCCCACCTTTATTTTTACATTTTTCTAGATTTCTGTATCCCAGATTTATTTAAAATGAAATGCAGAGACAATTATAATAATTACATGTTGCTAAGAATTAAATACTTAAAATTAGCACTAATAATACTAAAAATAAGTTACTTGTTTAGAGAAGTTTATGAAGTTGGAGCTTGATTGCAGATCAAGCTTTCAATATCTTTTTCAAGCATCATGTAGAATTTTTCCTCAAGAAAAACTATTGCCAAGGGTTAAGACTCATTGTTCGATAGTTATAATTCAGTGTGTTCTGGCCTCTCCTGCCCCACAAAAATGCTAGAAATTTTATTTAAGTCTCTTGCAGAATCAAATTTGAACATTACTTTAAAAATAATAATTTTAAAAGGCAACAAAGAATTTTAATAGTATAGCTTTATATAAATAGAATACTGGTTATATCTCTCAAAGTAGAGTACAAATTATTTTGAAATCAAATGACAGTTCAAATCAATGTAGCTTGATCTCTTGAGGGGAAAGAATAGGTAAGGAACATTTTTATCTGTTTCGGTTTTTCTCCTTTCAGAATATGGAATTTAGAACATAGAAGAGTAATACTAATAAACTTTGTATAAAGTTAACTTTTATTTCTCTTTGTTTTAGTGGTCCCAATCGAGGCCATTATATTGCAATAGTTAAGAGTCATGATTTTTGGTTGTTGTTTGATGACGACATTGTAGAAGTAAGTAGTTTCCTGATTTCTTGTTTTCCTTCAAAGTTATTTGTGTATCTTGCTCATGACTTTTTCCTTCCAGCTTCTCATTGTATATGACAGGTCTTCAGGTTGTAATCAAATTCCTACTTCTCACCCCTTAATGTCTAGTTCCAGTGCTGCTGGAACAGTCAGCTAGCCTTGAAAATGTTTAGAATAAAACAAGTGAGATCTTTCAATCACAGAGCTAGTTAAGAAAAGAAAAAGAACTTACACTATTAAGAAAATAATTTATTGAGCTATAAGATACAGTTAAGTGTGCAGATTTTAAGCAACAGTTTAAATTGTTGCATGTGAACACACACACATGAGTGCACACACATAACTGCCATCTAGATCAAGAAATAGTGTATGTCAACACCCAACAAGCTCTCTCATTCCTTTTCCCCTTCAGTACCTACAGCTTTCCTCTCCCATCCCCCATCCCCCATCCCCTGGAACCCACTATTTCTAATTTTATTATCTTACTGGGGTTAATTTCGTCTATGTTTGAATACAAGTGGACTCATCCAGTATGACTTCTTTGGTGTCTTTTTTCACTCATTCGTTTTTGTGCAGTTCATTCTTGTTACTTGCAGTAGTAGTTCTTTTTTTTAAATTGCTATCTAATTTTTCATTGTACAAATATACCATATTAGAAACTTGGCTTTTTGTCCATTAATGACTATTAAAATAAAACTGCCTTGGTTACCCTTGTACAAGTCTTTCACTGATCATATGCNTAGGTAAGGAACATTTTTATCTGTTTCGGTTTTTCTCCTTTCAGAATATGGAATTTAGAACATAGAAGAGTAATACTAATAAACTTTGTGTAAAGTTAACTTTTATTTCTCTTTGTTTTAGTGGTCCCAATCGAGGCCATTATATTGCAATAGTTAAGAGTCATGATTTTTGGTTGTTGTTTGATGACGACATTGTAGAAGTAAGTAGTTTCCTGATTTCTTGTTTTCCTTCAAAGTTATTTGTGTATCTTGCTCATGACTTTTTCCTTCCAGCTTCTCATTGTATATGACAGGTCTTCAGGTTGTAATCAAATTCCTACTTCTCACTCCTTAATGTCTAGTTCCAGTGCTGCTGGAACAGTCAGCTAGCCTTGAAAATGTTTAGAATAAAACAAGTGAGATCTTTCAATCACAGAGCTAGTTAAGAAAAGAAAAAGAACTTACACTATTAAGAAAATAATTTATTGAGCTATAAGATACAGTTAAGTGTGCAGATTTTAAGCAACAGTTTAAATCGTTGCATGTGAACACACACACGAGTGCACACACATAACTGCCATCTAGATCAAGAAATAGTGTATTTCAACACCCAACAAGCTCTCTCATTCCTTTTCCCCTTCAGTACCTACAGCTTTCCTCTCCCATCCCCCATCCCCTGGAACCCACTATTTCTAATTTTATTATCTTACTGGGGTTAATTTCGTCTATGTTTGAATACAAGTGGACTCATCCAGTATGACTTCTTTGGTGTCTTTTTTCACTCATTCGTTTTTGTGCAGTTCATTCTTGTTACTTGCAGTAGTAGTTCTTTTTTTTAAATTGCTATCTAATTTTTCATTGTACAAATATACCATATTAGAAACTTGGCTTTTTGTCCATTAATGACTATTAAAATAAAACTGCCTTGGTTACCCTTGTACAAGTCTTTCACTGATCATATGCACTCATTTTTTTTTTTTCTTGAGTATATATTAGATTGGACCTTATGAAATTGCCATGTTCATAGATCCCAGATGGTTGACAATCAGTTGTTTCTTATAGTTCGGCCTGTACCTAGGAATAGAATTGCTGGGTCACAGGGTATGTTCAGGCTTAGAAGATGATGAAAGCATTTTGTCTGTGTCTGGTGCCGTTTTGCAGTCCCAGCTGTGAATGAGGGTTTCGTTTGTTCCACATTCTCACCAATACTGGGCATCATCCAAGCCATTCTGATTGTGCAGAGCTGTTTTACAAATGAGAAAATGAAAGACATTATCCTAAGAAAGACTGAAGCTTTTACTGGATTCCAGGAGTCCAAAGAGCTCATTTTTCTACTGATGTTTGTTTTTTTCCCCTCACAGAAAATAGATGCACAAGCTATTGAAGAATTCTACGGGTTAACATCAGATATCTCGAAGAACTCTGAGTCTGGCTACATCCTTTTCTATCAGTCCCGGGACTGAGGGAGCCGCGATGAAGAGAGACTTTCTGCCTCATTTCTTCTCTGGTTATTTGGGAAAGGATCAAGCACCGATTTTTTCCAAGAAAAGAGAACTGCAGGGAGCTCGGGGGCAGCAGCGCACTTTGCACACAGTAAAGCAAAGGCTGTGGGCTAACACGCTCTTCCTATCCTGGTAGTTGATTGACTCGCTCAGGTATCATGCTGTCTGTGCAGCTCCGCACAAGGCAGTGGAATCAGAGATACCAGCTCCTCTTGTGAAACAGCCTTCCAGTAACCGACATGCATTTTCTCTTCCTTCATTGCACCAGTAGTGATTGAGCTCCTTGGGGGTGCAGCAGAGAGAACAGGAGTCTGTGCGAGGTTATACTGACGATGGCAGGAGGTGATGCTGAGCACGCTGCACACGCGCGCGCCTGGGTTGGACACACAGAGAGAGAACACTGGGTAGTCTTTTCGAGCGTAAACCAGAAATGCTTTTTGGGCCCAACACTTGTAGTCGCCTTCCTGATGTAAAGAGACTTAACAGATACTAGAATCCAATGTCAGGAAGGCAAATAACGTTTGCTTCTCTGAAGAAGCTTATAATCATATACAGTATATGTATATCTAGGGAACAATTGGTCAAAAGTGGCTTTTTGTTTCCCCAAGGGGAAAGACTGGCTTTGTAATTATAATTTTTTTCCTTATTTATTTTACTTAAAACTGGTAGAGTCTAAGTATTGTATGAAGTGCCCATGATTCTGTCGGTAAATTTGAGCATATTTTTATTAGTTTTTGTCAGTTTAATGAATCCTTTTGTTTGTTTCTATTTTTAAGGTGAATTTTTAAACTATTTTAAATCATAAGTTACCCTAAGAAAAATTGCAGTGAGAGAAGGTAAATTATTCTTTTTCTAGGAGGAACTGATATCTCTGGCTCTAAATATTTGTTCCTAGTTGTAAGTTTTATTCAGCTTTAATTCCAGTAAAATTAAAAAAAATAATCAAAAAATTCCCTGTTGTCGTGGAATGATGGAAGAAATCCTGGTGCGGTAGTGGTGTGCTAGTCTTGAGGGTTCTTCAGGACTCTGTTTCAGGCTGAGGCCGCGTTTGGAAAACTCATGTCATGGCAGTTACCTTATTTTCAGAAGTTCTTTATTCTGGAAAAAGTGACCATCCCAACCCCAGCCTTCCTGGGGAGCTGACAGACCCTGTGAGGAGTGCATTAATGAGGTCAACCAGGAGTACTTTGAAAGCAAGTCCTTTTTCCCCCCCTTCCACCTTTACAGATCTTACTGGAAGAGTGTTTAGAAATTTAACTTTGTGTTTGTAAAGACTTCATTCTGTTGGGTTTCAAGAAGTGACATGCGTGATGTAAGATGTATGTAAACCATTGCAGTGGACACTTTCCTATTTGGAAAACTCATGTCATGGCAGTTACCTTATTTTCAGAAGTTCTTTATTCTGGAAAAAGTGACCATCCCAACCCCAGCCTTCCTGGGGAGCTGACAGACCCTGTGAGGAGTGCATTAATGAGGTCAACCAGGAGTACTTTGAAAGCAAGTCCTTTTTCCCCCCCTTCCACCTTTACAGATCTTACTGGAAGAGTGTTTAGAAATTTAACTTTGTGTTTGTAAAGACTTCATTCTGTTGGGTTTCAAGAAGTGACATGCGTGATGTAAGATGTATGTAAACCATTGCAGTTGACACTTTCCTGTACATCAGTAAGTTGTTTGACAGTGGCCGAATGTAACTTGCAGAAAATAATTGAATATATATTCAAGATAATAGCAATCAGGTCTTAGATGTTCTTTATTCAAGTCTTTTTAAGGCAGTAATCTTTTTTTTTTAATTGCTGTAATTTTCTAAACTTATTTTACTAATACTGTTGAATCTGAAAAAAAAAAGCAACAAAGAAGAATGTTTTTGTCTGCTGCTATTATTAACATTTATTATCTGTATCTTTTAGCTCAGGAAATGACTTCACCTATTCGTTCCACGAATAGATCTTTAACAGGGTCACTTAGCTAATTGGGCTGTTGAAACAAATGTGCTGGGAGAAAATGATGATGTCTTCTGACAGATTGCTTTTGGAGATAACAGTTTCTAAAGCCTTACCCCTGGCTGGGATGGTTTCATACAAATTACATGGCCTGCCCAATCTACCAGGGTGGCTCAGAGAATCACGACCAAGAATGTGGGCAAGGTCAGAGCTCTGGAGGTGCATACATTTTTTTTTGCTTTGAGGGCTTCAGCCAAATCGTCTTGCAATTTAAAGCTGAATGTCTGCAGCTTTTAGTCCAGAGACGAGGAATAACGTGAAGCTGAACCAGCTTTGACTTGCATTGGGCCGCGGCATGTAGAAGAAAGATAGATGAAGTCATTTGCATAAAGGTACAGCATTGGGATACTGTGTTGTGTTTGTAAACTTTACATTTTGCATTAAAAAAAAAAAGTACGGTAAAGGAGAAGCCAAGGTTAAATTTTCTATGAAAGCAAGTTCTCACGTTTTTCTTGAGTTCCACGGTAGTCGCACACTGTTCACATCTACACCCTGTTTAATAGGACGAGCTGTCGGGCAGGACAATGGCCTGATGGTTCTCCATTTACTTTGTCCTCCTAAGTGCAGCTGCATCTGCGTGTAATGTCTCGAAGCTTCTCAGAAATGCAGTATGCTTTAAAAACACGGAGGGTTTAGGGCTAGGGGGAGAAATGCAGACAGAGGAAGGAAAGTGGCGCGTCTAGAAAGCGACCTGAAGTGGTGTGTTGGCTGGCCAACCGAAAGGGGCGGGTTTCAGTTGTACACGGTGGTGATTGCTGTCTAACTGTGTACATGTTTGTTGGGATGACTGTCCCATATTTTGTGTATTGGAAGAATTTCTATGAATTATCGTAACTGAAGTAAGTATTCTAAATTAAGTCTCACTTCTAAGTGATACGGCTTCTGCCTCGGCAGCGGTACCTTTAGAAGCTGGCCAGAGACAGGAGCCCTGAGACTCTAGGCAAAGGGAGAAGGGGGGGTGTGTAATATATGGGTCTCGTCACCTCTAACCATCCGTGTAGAGTTTTTTCCTTTCCTTGATGGCAGTAGAAAAGACCTCACTTCCATAACATACTACTCTTGATACTTTCTTTAAAGCTACTTTTTCATTGAAGATTTCTCTCATGAGGTATTTAACCTGGGAGCCGGGAGGCTAAGGCGCTCAGGTCCTGGCTCTTCAGTGAATTTAACTGTGTGACCTTGGGCAAGTCACTTAACCTCTCTGTGCTTCAGTCTCCCTACCTTGTAAAATGGGAGTAATACCTACCTCACAGGGTTGTTGTGGGGATTAATTAGATACAATGTCTGTAAAGCATCTAAGGTTCTTGAAGAAGGCGCTATATAAATACAAAATAATATCTATTAAAGTTGGTCTATTTGTGCCTGTGGGGTTTCGTGTTTTTTTTTTTTTTTTCTCCTTAAAATGCATGTACGAATTAGAAGTATACACTGTGGGCGCTGTCTTACTGTTTTCCCTTAAAAGTTGACTACTGCTTTCGCCCAAAGAGATTTTCCCAGAATGCATCCCACAAGTGTAAACCGGTGTTCCATCCATGCCTGCGTTTATTCAGCATGCACCATGCATGTATTCGTCTTTATTTAGTGGCATTGTCTTTCCCCAAATCCCAAGTTTAAAAATTTAAATTTCACATCATAGAATCTTAGAGGGCAAGATACCTTCGCAGTCACTGTTCCTAACGCCCCGTCCTCCCTTCCACGGGCCTACTTGGTCCTGTAAAATGATCACATGAACTTGAGACAAAGCCTGGTCCTCTGTAGAGTGACTGTAAAATTGCTGTTTTCTTGATCCCCATGGTTCTTGGGAAGCCTGGCCAGGCAGCACTCTCATTGGAGTCTCTGCTCAAAGTTAAACACAGTAACAGGGGAGCCAGCTACCTGGGGACCTGAGATAAACATCTGTAACATACTGAACTTTGAGTAAATGACATTGTCTGTATTCAAGAGAGTGTTTCACAGACTTGAAAAGCCATGACTGCCCCTCACCTTTTCCACCTTGTCAACTGGTGCTTGGGTGTAAGTTATTTGAAACCCTCTCCACCTTTCTTCATTGGTCTGTTCTTTATGATACGCTATCAACCATTTTTAAAAATCTCCAGGTCTGCTGAAATAACCCATCATTTTTGAGTTGAGTGTATGATAGGCTCTATACTCAGCATTTTACATTTTTTAAAAAGGTAGCTTGAAGACTGTCACAGAGATCATGATATCCTCACTTTACAAAAAAGGAAACTAGGTCTCCAAGGTTAAGTGACTCCAAAGTCACTCAGCTGGAAGGTGTCAACTAGGTGTAAGTTCACTGCCAAGCTCTTAACCCTGTGGTTCCTAAAGAGGGTTCTACAGTGCTCTTAGGAATTCTCTCTCAAGCAGCCATTATGGACCTGATTCCTGAAGAAACAAGCTCACAGTATTTGTCATATGCTGCTTACTATGGTAGTGAACTAGTAGGGAAAGTATTAGGCGTTTGTTCAGTCATGTCCAACTCTTTTTACAACCCCATGGACTGTAGCCCAGCAGGCTCCTCTGTCCATGGGATTTCCCAGGCAAAAAGACTGGAGTGGGTAGCCATCCCCACCCAAGCATCGAACCCCAGACTCCTGCATTACAGGCGATTCTTTACCATCTGAGCCACCAGGCTTACAGTAAGCCACTTATAATCCACCTTTATAATGGGTCCCTTTCTTAAATTTCCTCACTTGCTGTCAAGGATTTGCCTATAATGAAGGTGAAGGTGAAGGTGAAGTCGCTCAGTCGTGTCCGACTCTTTGCGACCCCGTGGACTGTAACCTACTAGGCTTCTCTGTCCATGGGATTCTCCAGGCAAGAATACTGAAGTGGGTTGCCATTTCCTTCTACAGGGGATCTTCCCAACCCAGGGATCGAACCTGGGTCTCCCGCATTGGAGGCAGACGCTTTAACCTCTGAGCCACCAGGGAAGCCCGCCTATAATGAAACTGATGCAGAACTTAACGAACATTTCATTTCTCCAAATTGTTTTTAAATAAGCAAAACTTTCAAGAGCAAGGAAAATCGTCCCACTCTCCTGATAAGTCATTTTCAAATCTGGACAATCTCAACTCGCTGGCATTGAGAAAGCTCATTCTTAAAGGCTCCCAGGTGGTTCTAATCATAGAGTTTGGGGCCTGTGTTAGGACTCCTTTGAAGTTCTAGATTATGTTTCTGTAAGGTCACGGCCAGTCTGGAGTGGACCTGATGGGAGCACTGTTGAAAAGTCAAATTAAGCAATGGTCAGGGTTGATTTCCTTTAGGATTGACTGGTTTGATGATCTTGTTGTCCAAAGGACTCTCAAGAATCTTCTCCAGCACCACAGTTCAAAAGCATCAATTCTTCAGCGCTCAGTCTTCTTTATGGTCCAGCTCTCACAGCCGTACATGACTACTGGAAAAACCATAGCTTTGACTAGATGGACCATTGGAAGGGCTGAAGCTGAAGCTCCAATACTTTGGCCACCTGATTGAAAGAGCCAACTCATTGGAAAAGACCCTGATGCTGGGAAAGATTGAGGGCAGGAGAAGCGGGCGACAGAGGGTGAGATGGTTGGATGTCATCACTGACTCAATGGACAGGAGTTTGAGCCAACTCTGGGAGGACAGGGAAGCCTGGTGTGCTGCAGTCCATGGGGTTGCAAAGAGTCAGACCCGACAGAGCAACTAAATGACAAATTGGGTCATTCAGAAATGCACTCCAGAATGGGAATCAAAAGAGAACTGGCTCATATCCGTGTTGCACACAGTGACTGTGGTTCCATCCATCAGAGAAGGTGGCAGCGGGCGGGGGTGGAGGGGTGGTGTCTGGCTGGTGGCTCTGGTCTGATGAAAACAGGTGTCATAAACACGTGCCCCAGAGGGACAGATCTGGGCCTCAAACTCCATCCTCATTCCCAAGCAGGAGTTGAAAATCACCTTGAAAGCTGCAGTGAAAATTTTACCTGAAGGATGATAAACATTTAGCTTTGCTTTGAGAGCTCATGGCTGATCCTACATCTGAAGTGGGTTGCAAGATGGCAGGCCAGAGCCCAGGAGCTTCTGAGGCCCACACATCTGAGAAGGTGGGAGGGGGAAAACTTCCCATGACCAAGGTGTGTGCATGTGTGTGAGCCCACCAGGCTGGGACCCCAGCAGGGGGGGCCTTTGGAAGAGGGTGTCAGTGAATGATCAGAGCAGGAGCCTGGGGACAGGAGACCCACAGTTGTGACAAGTGTAGGCAATGTGCAGACAGATCAAGAGAAGTACTACTATGTTATTAAATTTTACTTTGCTGATACAGGGAATTCATAATTTGAGGGCACAGTCAGCCATGAAAACACAGGGTTCCTCACAGACTACTAAAGAGCTGAAGGGAGCTCACATTTACTGAACCAGACCCCTGACATACTATCTCATTTACTCCTAGTAACCTTGTGTGAGCATCCTCAGTCGCTCAGTTGTGTCTGACTCTTTGCGACCCCATGGACTGTAGCCTGTGATGGGATTTTCCAGGCAAGAATACTGGAGTGGGTTGCCATTTCCTTCTCCAGGGGATCCTCCTAACCTAGGGATTGAACCCACATCTCCTGAGTCTCCTTCATAGGGGGGCCTTTGGAAGAGGGTGTCAGTGAATGATCAGAGCAGGAGCCTGGGGACAGGAGACCCACAGTTGTGACAAGTGTAGGCAATGTGCAGACAGATCAAGAGAAGTACTACTATGTTATTAAAATTTACTTTGCTGATACAGGGAATTCATAATTTGAGGGCACAGTCAGCCATGAAAACACAGGGTTCCTCACAGACTACTAAAGAGCTGAAGGGAGCTCACATTTACTGAACCAGACTCCTGACATACTATCTCATTTACTCCTAGTAACCTTGTGTGAGCATCCTCAGTCGCTCAGTTGTGTCTGACTCTTTGCGACCCCATGGACTGTAGCCTGTGATGGGATTTTCCAGGCAAGAATACTGGAGTGGGTTGCCATTTCCTTCTCCAGGGGATCCTCCTAACCTAGGGATTGAACCCACATCTCCTGAGTCTCCTTCATTGGCAGGTGGATTCTCTACCACTGAGCCACCTGGGAAGCCCCTTCACCACATCTAGCTGCCCTCAGTTTGCTTTTCTGATTCTTTCCTATGGCGCCAGACTGGTTTCCATCACAAGGGCCGCGTGCTTGCATCAGGGACTTGCATTCTACAGAAGGATTCTTCCACCTCCGCTCCAAGTCTCATTAGAGCAAACTCGCTGGCAGGTGCAAGTGAACCTGGAATCTCTTCAACTCACCTGCACGCCTTTGAAGGGAGCTTTGTTTTTTCCTAAACCAGCTGATGCCTGAGGTTCATGATATTGTGCTTAAGACATGTGATTACCTACTACATCAGTCAATTAAATATTACATATGCAAATATAATGAGTTTGGAAGGGAGAGTTGCTTCTTTGAAAGCTCAGTTAAATGATTTGAAAAGATTCAATAAAGGTAACAATATTTGCTTTAAATTAGGTGTAGGGGACACCAGGGGAAAATAAGAACAGAAGGATTCTGTACCGAAATGTTTTTTCAACAGTCTTTAAGATCTCCAACCCCTTTAAAGAAAACACAATCTGAAATTGTAGATAATTCATTACAGGTGTGATTTACGCAAAAACCGAGACAGCAAGATTCCCCAGCGAGGGCATCACTCAAAGAAAGACTTCGGCCCTGGGTCAAAATATTGGCAAGTAAATTACCATGTATGTGTTTTAAGGTAAAAGAAAATGTTGAAAGTATTTATATAATTTTTAAATCTTTGGTTCATCCATGTACTTATCAAGAGCCTACTACGTGCCAGTGTTGTTAGCTTTAGGAATGAAGAAATAATTGATTCAAACCAACAAGTCCCTGGTGCGGAATGTACCTGCTAGTGTAGGCCAAGGCAGGAAACAGGCCTGTAAAACATACCTATGACGTCATATACGTGTGTGGGCTGCACAGGAGCACAGACCCCAGGATGCGGTGAAGAGGCAGGGGCAGGGAAGGGCTCTTGAGGGGACATGAGAGCAGAGAGGGAATCCAACGGGAGCCACCTGGACATCAAGGGGAGATTCGAGAGGCAGGGGGGCCAGGGGCAAGACCCCCAGCCCAGCCTTAGCTGGACGTATTGAAGGAGCCTGGAGAGCAGATTGGAAGACAGGCACTAAGGAGAGAGGAGAGACACAGGCAGGGCCGTGTCACGGGGGTGGGGGGCTGACTTTGGACCTTATCCAGAGAATGAGGGGAGCTACATGGGGGAGGAACCTGGGTAGGTCTGATTTCCAGGGATTTTTTGTTGGGGGGCTGAGGAGGGCACTTGGGATCTTAGTTCCCAACCAGGGGGTCGAACCTGTGCCTCTTGCCATGGACGTGCAGAGTCCTAACCACAGGGCCGCCAGAGAAGCCCCTGATTTCCAACTTTCAAAGGACGCTCTGCTACTGTATGGATAATTGAGGCCAGGGCGTGGGATGTAGGGCTGGTGCTGGGCTGGGCTGGGCTGGGCTGTGCTGTGCTGTGCTGTGCTGAGTCGCTCAGTCCTGTCTGGACTCTTTGCGACCCCACCAGGCTCCTCTGTCCATGGGATTGTCCAGGCAAGGATACTGGAGTGGGCTGCTATGTCCTCCTCCAGGGGATTTTCCCCACCCGGGGCTCAAATCCCGGTCATCTGCATCCGCAGGCGGATTCTTGACCGTCTGGGGAAGCCCACGGGGTGG
>SJYX01005553.1:413891-477665 GCA_006410675.1 Oreotragus oreotragus | reverse complement strand
GCCTCGGGGCGCGGGGGGTGGGGGGGAGGGATGGGGCGGCGAGGGACAGGGGGCGCCGGGTGGGGCAGGGGGTGGAGACTGCGGACTTTTTCATCACAAGGGAGAAGGCCGGAGGCAAGCCTGCTTTCCGTCTGTCTCCGGTCTCCGGCCTTCGCGGCCAGCCAAGGGGGCGGGAGGTGCTCCCGGCCGCTCTTGCCCATTTTTGGCGGCGCCGCTGGGGCTGCTCCTGGGCCTGGTTCCCACGTGGAGGGAAAATAAGCCCCAGGCTTACATTTCTCAGGCTTTAGGTAGACGCCTTGAGGTTGGAAAGCTTTCGGAAAATATCTGTTTATAGGAATCTATTTTATATACAGGTGTCAACAATCTATTAAAAATAATAAGAAGAATTTCTGGAAGCCTCTGGGCCTAGCTGGGTCCCCATCACAGACAGGAAATACCCTGAGTGGGGTCACTCTTGGGGACCATGTGCTTCTGCCGAGCATGGAAGGCTCTTGACATCTTCAGAGATGTTGCCCCCCGTCCCCCACCACCCTCCTGGCTTTAATTTTCTGTCATTTCTGCCTCCGCCCCTTGGTACTGGACTTTGGGAACAGACGATGCCAAGAGATTGAAGATCTGAAATGTTTGAATTTGCTCCAACATAGCCCTTTCTTGCCCTTGATAAGCCCAAGACAGGGAAAGTGAAGGCAGATGTGTACCTTTTACAAGGAGGAAGCCCCATGTGGGTCCTTACAGACTAGTGTGGCCCTGTGAGGAATTCCTTTCTCCCAGCTGGAGGTAGGTCAGGGCCCAGAACCCTTGCCTCCTAACCCACAGCCGCCTCTTTCCTGGTGGGAGACGGCAGTGGGGGAGGGTGTGGTGTTGGGGGCGCCTGTTGGGGTGAGCAGGGAGGATCAGGTGCCTGAGAGGAGCAGAGAAGAGGAGGGCAGAGCTGCTCTGGGTAGGACAGCTCCCAGGGCCTCTCCAGCGTTCTTAAGTTTGTAAAATATTGCTTTTACCGGTAAATAATAGCCAACATACCTGAAGTTGCTATGAAAGTATCAGGTTGGCCAGTGAGGCCATTCGGGTGGTAATAGAAAAACCCAAATGAACTTATTGGGCAACCCAAATATACGTACAGTTTAATACGTAGGAGACCATGTGCCCCTCTCTCTAGTCTACCTCCGACCCCTCAGAGTGCCCGCCCACCTGACTGTCCACTACAGTGTGAGCACGCACGTCTCCATCTTAAGCACGGCCCGTGAGCTTTGACTCAGCTGTGTGGGAGGGCAGTCACACTCTTCCTTTATCCCAGCATTCGTGCCTTGAGATTCATCCGTGCTGTTCTGTGCAGACTTAGTCCTCTGGTTCTACTGCCATGTAGGATTCTCTCTGGTGAGTATACCCCGGTTACTTACTCATTTGACTGTGGATGGGAATTGGCTGTTGTACAAGGCTGTTGGCAATGAGCAGCACTATTGTGAATATTTTTGTATATGAGTCACATGTGTCGTTTCTCTGCAGGTTGTACCTCGCAAATTGGGAGTTCTGGGTTTGCATATCTGTGATTTTAAAAATAATGCCAAGCTGTTTTTCAAAGAGATATCTGGCTTGTCCAAATCTATATCCTGGCTGATTTTTATCTGTTTGTTAATTATGAAAATAGGTCAAAATCATTGTATGTGTTTGTAGATTTGTCTGTTATTTATTTATTGGTTTATATAGTTGAATCTCCCAGGTGGTGATTCAGATCATCAGTGGTGCAGTATAGAATACACCTGCCTAGGCAGGAGACCCAAGAGACATGAGTTTGATCCCTGAATCGGGAAGATCTGCTGGAGGAGGACATGGCAACCCATTCCAGTGTTCTTGCCTGGGAAAACCCATGGACAGAGGCGTCTGGTGGGCTACAGTCCATAGGGTTACAAAGAGTTGAACACGACTGAGTGCACACACACACACACACATATTTGAATCTGGGTTATTAGACACGTAAAATTATTATATCTTCTTGGTCAATTGATCGTATTCAAAACAATTTTGATTTAAATGCAAGAATGTTGATAAGAGGGACTTCTCCGGTGGTCCGCTGGTTAAGAATCCACCTTGCCAAGCAACAATCCACCTTGCGAAGGTTCCCAATGAGGGACCCATTTGGATCCCTGGTCGGAAAACTAAGATCCCACATGCTTCAGAGCAACTATGCCTGTGCACTGCAACTAGAGAGTCTGTGTGCTGCAACGGAGGATCCCTCATGGTGAAATGAAGATCTGGCATGCCGCAACTAAGACCCGATGCAGCTGAATAAATAAATATTAAAGAAAGAATGTTGTAAGAGCATTGTGCACTGCCAACAATGCCGAACAGCCTCAAATGGGCAACTGTCCGTGTGTTATCATTTTATCACTACGATGTGATCCTCGTCATCCCTGCAGATGCTTTTTGCTGTAAAGTCAACTTTGTACTTCTAACCCTATTGCCTCCAGGATCCTGAGAGAAAGAGAACCAGAGAGGGTGAAGCTGCTGAGTGAGCTCAAGAAGACAGGAGAGTCAGGCTGCCCCTTCTTGAGGCACCTGGTCCTTGGGGTGCAGGGAGGTTGGGGGACCCTCAGTTCACTCCCTCCAGGGGCTGGAAGGAGGCGGGAGGAGGAGCAGAGACTTGAGGCCAGCGCTTCCCATTGGGACACCTGCTGGCTGGGGGTCAGCTGTGCACACAGCCTCCCCAGGGGCTCACCCCAGGGGCTCACCCCAGGGCTCTGAGGTTCTGTTTCTAAGGCTCCTGTTTCTATGCTATGATGTGGTTATCGACCATATTTTCAGAGGAGAAGATGTAAAATGTGAAGGCAGTTGTGATGGTGGAGGGATTCAGGCTGGGCCTCTGCTCTGGGGGGCTGGGGAGCTGGGTCCGGGGTAGGGGGCTTCCTGGGGCTTGTGGGGCTTGTTACTGCGCAGTCAGCAGGAGCCTGGACCCCTTCAACTGAGATTCAGGCTCCTTGCTGGCCCCCAAGAGGAGGGAGGGATGCTGGAATTTGGCCTCATGGCAGGACTGGAGGCCCACCCAGCCTGTCACAGCTTCCACCCACGTCACCACAGGCAGGGCAGCCTTATGACTCAGCCCCTGCTCGTCTCTGCCTCGTGTCTCCTTAAAGCCCGTCAGCAGAGAGGCCACGTGTCTGTGCGTGAGTGGGGTCCTTCCAGTCGTACCTGGCTCCCTCCTCACTCAGAAGCTGTCCTGTCTTCCTTGGGAGCCCCAGCCCTCCATCAGCAGTCCGCTGGTCCCATGGTCATTGGAGTTATGTGCCCCTGAAGGTAATAAGTGATCCCATCACTTCATATGGGATCAGCCAACACTGTCTTACTCTTACTGGGTGAATTTCAGTTTTTTTAATCTTCATGTATCTTAAATCTAACATAGAGCCTAAAACCCCCAATGCACTCCTTGCATAGGCCTTCTGTTCCGTGGTCTCAACCACCTGGGATTCTTGTCTGTTCAGTAAACCCTCTTTGGGACAGAAAGGAGTAAACATAGATTCTCCCCCAGACCTCCAGACACAACTCTAAAATATCATCTCTACCCAAGAAGCAGATGCCTGTGGACTGTGCACGCTGTGCACACTGTGCACGCTGTGTCGTTTTCTCTCTCTGTGTGTCCCTGTGGACTGTGCGCACTGTGTCGTTTTCTCTCTCTGTGTGTCCCTGGATGGTGTTTAGAAGCCTCTTTGCTAAGTTAGAAATTATTTGGCAGGTCAGCGGCGAGCTCCAGGCCTTATTCTGTCTTGACTTTATAGACAAAGCACCCTAGCTCCACGAGGCTGGTTTGAGACAGCAGCAACCTGTTTCAGCTCTTGTGTGGAGGAGCTGGGACCAGTCTGCAGAGATCTGGAGGGGCAGGGAGATGTGAGAAGGCAGGTCCAGGCCTGAGGGCCGCGGGTGTGACAGCAGGAGAAAGTTCGAACAGATGCTCATAAAAATAGGGAAGAGCAGAAAAACAGGTTATGAGAGTTCAGGGTCAAGTAAGTGGGACGTGGCATCTCATTCCTTGTGTGTTTTTCCCAGGGATCTAGAACTAGTTTTTCCTCCGTGGTCACGTGCGTCGCCTGGGACACGGAGAGAGGCCCGGGCTCTTGGCCGCCAGCATAGTCACCGCAGGGCTGCGGCTGTGGCATGTCCTTCCTTTACGAGATACGGGAGCCCCGGCTTCAGCTTCCATCTGTGCCAGAGCAGAGTGTATGACGCATTCGTCCCTCTCCCCAAAACACTAATTTAATGCTCTTCAGTGCAAGGCACCACCTGCAGCTAAATTTTCACACTGAAAGTAGCCGCCGAGTACTGGAGTTGGTCAGAGTGATGTGATGCCACGGTGCTGGCGAACAGCTGAAACCTCCCTTGGGATAAAAGCCAAAAGGCCCAGGGCCCAGGGATGCCAGAGGAGCCCACCATTGTCCAACGGGGTTGCCCTGAGTTCCTACCTCCTCGGCAGAGGGTGTCTGTGTGGATAACGCCAAGTCAGCCTGGAAATCAGTGACTCGGGTTTGAAGTCGATGCACCGGTGCCCCTCACCCCTCTCCAGTTGTGCACAAGCAGGACCCGAGCCCTCCCCACCCCCACGTTAAGAGCCACGACTGCCTCTCTGTGTCCTCTCTTGGGGTCAGGGCCCGTGCACAGTAGGCTTATTCCTAGTCGAAGCGGAGCCTCGCCTGGTTAAGGAGCTCAGAATTCTGCCCCGACCCCCGCCCTGGCCAGTGACCGGCAGAGTTGAGTTAGTCCTCGTGTTTCTGGCCTCAGCTTGTGTCTGTCCATCACCCCACACAGCATGTTTGCCATCTTTGCCTCTTTTGTTTCCTTCATTTCCCGCTCTCCAGAGAAGCTCTTGGAGGAGACTCCTGCTTGCACACAAGGACACTTTCCTGGCAGTGGGACCCCCAGCAGTTTCCTCTGACTCCCTGGGTCTCCTTCCCCCACAGGAGCATCACGCCCCCGCTGTGGACGGCTGGGCAGCAGAGTGTGTGTCCTGCTGTCTCTGCATCCTGGGGCCGAGCCCCCCCTGGACTGCGGTCAGTGCTGTGTGGACAGAAGAGCCCCCACCTTCCTCCCTCTGCACTGGTCCCACTAGCCTTTCCTCCCGCGCCCCAGGGTTCTGATTGTCCCCCCACGGCCACCTACGTGGCCCTTCTCGGCATACTGCTCTCTCCCAGACCTGAGGGAACGGGCAGGGTGGGGCCAGAGCACGAAGCCCAGGCCGCAGGGAGGGCCTCAGCGAGGTGGACTGACCACCTCAGGCTTCACACCCGACTCTGGCTTCCTCCACGCAGGCCAGTGTGGGGCCTCAGAAGGTGGGGGAAGTTAGCATTCAAGTTTCCTTCTGCTGCGTGTTGGGGGGCAGTTTGCTCTGTGTTTCAAAGAGAAGCTAATGTTTAGCTGAGCCCGTGACAGGAAGGTTCCGGACAAAGAAGTGGCCTATTAGTTGCAGGGCCTGGGGTATGGTTTTGTGGCCTCGGGTGGACATGGGCTCACATCAGTGACAGCTTCTGTGCGTCTTGGTCCGGGCCGCTGGTGGGAGCCCTGCAATCTGGGTGAGAAGAAACCTGTGCTCGGGGCTGGCCGTGATGGGTTGGGGACAGAACCCACCCCAGGGGACAGAACATCTAGAGAACCGCCCTTATTACTGGAGGGCCGGGTCGCTGTCCCCAGCCAACCCTGCCTGCGGAGCTGAGTCTGGAACCCCGTAGCCTGGTGGCCGCATTACAGATCAATGGAGACTTGACTCACATGATTTGAGGCCTATTTTGCCACCAAAATACAAAGTATTGATCACAAGACAAAGCACAGAAGTCTGTAACTATTATTACTTTCGCCTTGTTGCTTTGTTCAGTCACTCAGTCTTGTCCGGCTCTGCGACCCCATGGACCGCAGCACACCAGGCTTCTCTGTCCTTCACTATCTCCTGGAGTTTGCTCAGATTCATGTCCATTGAGTCGCTGATGCCATTCAACCATCTGTTGCCAACTTTTGTCCAACCTCTGTCGCCTCCTTCTCCTTCGCCTTAGAGTTGCCTTAAGTGTTGTGATAAAAACAAAATTTAGTAATTGAGTAAACTTGAAGGTGTGACGTGTTCTGTTAGCTGAGTAATGAATTGGACAGCAGCATCTCACCCAGGGGGACTTGTACAAAACGGTGGGTTTTTATAGGCAGAAGCGGGCCGGGGAAGGGGAAGTATTAGCAGAGGAAAAGAAAGGATTGTCCCAGGCCAGGCCAACTCTTTTGGGGGAAGGGGAGGCAGGCAGGGTTCTTACCTCACTAGACTCGATCAGGAAGTGTCAGATTGGCTGTTTCAAAGATGACATCTGGAAGGGACTGAAACTGTCATTAAGTCTTGCTTTGCTGCAGGGGTGGGGGTGGGGCACAAATGGCTCCCTCTGGGGCTTGTAATTTCTTATTGACAGTTTTCTCAGCCGGTGGCTCTAGTCTTCTGTAAAGTCCTGCTCCTAAATGAGGGCTTCCCAGGTAGCTCAGATGGTAAAGAATCTGCCTGCAATGTGGGAGACCTAGGTTCGATTCCTGGGTTGGGAAGATCCTGTGGAGGAGAGCATGGCAACCCACTCCAGTATCCTTGCCTGGAGGACCCCAGCGGGCTGCAGTCCATGGGGTCACACAGAGTTGGACACAACTAAAGTGACCAAACACAACAGGCACAAGTGGCGCTAGTGAAAGTGAAGTCGCTCAGTCGTGTCCGACTCTTCGAGACCCCATGGACTGCAGCCCACCAGGCTCCTCCATCCATGGGGTTCTCCAGGCAAGAGTACTGAGGTGGGTTGCCATTGCCTGCTCCGGTGGCGCTAGTGGTAAANACAAGTGGCGCTAGTGAAAGTGAAGTCGCTCAGTCGTGTCCGACTCTTCGAGACCCCATGGACTGCAGCCCACCAGGCTCCTCCATCCATGGGGTTCTCCAGGCAAGAGTACTGAGGTGGGTTGCCATTGCCTGCTCCGGTGGCGCTAGTGGTAAAGAATTCGCCTGCCAATGCAGGGGACGAAAGACACGTGGGCCCAATCCCTGGGTTGGGGAGATCCCACGGAGAAAGGAATGGCTACGCACTCCAGTGTTCTGGCCTGGAAAATCCCATGGGCAGAGGAGCCTAGTGGGCTGCAGTCCTTGGGATGGCAAAGAGTGGACTGAGCAACTACATATGCACACACACATGCACACGCACTCTCCATAAATGACCAGGGTGTAGTTCAGGCTTCCTTACAGAGAGCTTTATCACATTTGACTTCTGCTCCAAAGCTGATGAACGTCGGGCAAATTTTTTGCCACGTAAACGCAGTGAGTACTTGGATGACATTTTTATACACACCCAAAATACTTTAAATTATAATGATAGCAAATGAGGAAATAATGACACAGGAGCCATCAAAATCCCTCCCATACTTTGGTTTCTGAAGTGTTTGGAGTATAGAAGCTGAGGTTTATCTTCCAACCATAGTTAGCAGTCTGAACACAACTTACAATTTCCCCGTCCTACCAGCTTTGGAACTTATGGATCTTGATGAATTCTTACAGCTTGGAAACATTTGAATCGCTTTACATTTTGCAAACAAAGTGAGGCTTTATTAATATTTTGCATGACACCATTTCAACTTTGCAAAATTTGAGTTAACATGGGATATATTCATTCATCGCACAAATCTTTTTGGAGTCTGGTCTTCTGTGGACCAGACTCTTCTAGGGGTTGGAGATTCCACAGGGACAAAACCAGGTCCCCACCTTGGAGGACTAACAATCTTGTGGGAGGACTGACAATAAATAAATAATCAATATGCTAATAGGTCAGGTCAGGTAAGTTCAATGAACAAAAATAAGGCAGAGCAAAGATGGAGAAAGAGGTGTCTCTTCAGATAGGGTACCATACAGGAAGGGAGGGGGCAGGGAAGGGAAGGGCGGAGGCAGCAGTGAGCAGAGTGCCTTTGGTGACTCTTTAACACACACCGATTATCTGTGTCTTTGAGCAAGTGATTTAATTAATCTCTCTGTGTCTGTTTGCTCATCTGTGGAGCCAGATGTAATAGTACTTGGCTTGCAGCTTTGTGGTAAATACAGGATGTGATCATGTGCATCAAACCTCTGTCTCTGACCCCAGCACATACAGAGACTGTGCTGAGAACAAGGCTGCCATCACTATTATTATTATCACCAGAATGATGCAGAAGAGAGTGGTGCTCAGAAGAAGGGTGGTCTGTGTGTTAGTTTCCCCTCACAGGCAGTTCTGTTGTGAAGCCTGTGAATTTGTTCCAGAGCAACTGATACATTAGGGCGGCCGTCCCCAACCTTTTTGTTTCCAGGGACTGTTTTCAGGGGAGACAACTTTTCCATGGAGCAGAGGTGGGTGGGGGAACAGTTTCAGGATGATTCAAGCACATTACATTTCTTGCTCCTGTGTGTGCCTGTTCAGTCGTGTCCGACTGTTTGTGACCCCTTGGACTGTAGCCTGTCAGGCTCCTCTGTCCATGGCATTCTCCAGGCCAGAATACTGGAGTGGGTTGCCATTTTCTTCTCCAGAGCATCTTCCTGATCCAGGGTTCCAACCCATATCTCTTGCATTAGTAGACAGATTCTTTACCACTGAGCCACCTGGGAAGCCTACATCTATTGTGCACTTTATTTCTTTTAATATTATACCAGCTCCACCTGGGGTCATCAGGCATTAGCCTCCAGACCTTGGGGATGCCTGCTGTTAGGGGAAATTTAAGCATAGCATGAATTTTGTGTTTGCTTATGAGCATTAACCTGCACCCACCTAAAATGAGCAGGGTAGGGATTGTGAACATGGGCAGTATATGCATGTGCGAATACACATACTAGCACTTGTGCCCATGTGAACGCAAGCACTTGTGTGAGCACGCACGTGCACAGCCCTCTCAGACAGTTGCCAGTGACTTGGCTTCCCTGCAGCCGTGGTCCTGAAAGGCTTCGGTCTGCTTGTGCATATGTGAGTTTTTCCTCTATTAAATAAAAGAGAAGAAATGGTTGTTCCACACCTAACTTGAGTGTGAGGATCCAGGCCCACAACTCCAGGGAGCACGTGTGGGGAAGGCATTGCAGGTGTGCGGACACCTTTGCAGGAATCCCTGAGCCCTGTGGAAGCCGCCTGGCTCCACGCCATCCCGGTGGCTCAGTGGTTTCAGGTCCTGTCACATTTCCCCAAGCGCTGAGCGCTGATGAGAAAAACAAGAAGGTCAGAAACACATTTCCAGCAGTGATTCCCAAGTTGATTGTAACAGAAGTCGATAATATTGGATTTGATTCTCAGCTTTGATAAAAACAGATATTTACCATAAACACTTGCTTCAAAGGACCTGCCTCTCCAAGGCAGGAAACCAGACCTCAGGATAAAAGGCTGGAAAGATTGCCTCCCTTTGGTCAAGGATGACCAAGGATAAGGAGCTCTGCCCCCGGCCCATGGGTATCATACTTCCCACCTTTCATGAAGACACACAGGCTGCAGCCCTGCCCAGCCCCCTCCCTGAACTGCTTCAAGTCATTTCCAAGGTACAGTGCCATGTTCATTCTCCTCTTTTTTGTGTTACTGAACCATTGATCGTGTTAAAATACAATCCCTAGGGGGTCCTGTCTGTGTATGAAGGTGTCCTTGGTCTTTAGGGTTGTTCCACGGGCCCCATTTACTCCTATGAATCCAGGGCTGTTCATGGAGTGATTTTTTATTTTGCCCCCGGAGGGGGATTTTTCAGAACACGGGCATCACGTTAAAGCACGGCGGACTGTATTTGGCAACGGTTTGTCAGCTGCAGTTACTTAAGGAGGCTTAGTAAGCTCCCCACCTGGCTCATGGAGTACGCGGGTGGCGATGGGGAGCCAGTGTTAATGTTCTGAGGAGCCTCACATGTATTTATTAATCGAGTTTTCATTATGCTGTTTTCCAAACATGCACAAATGTTGAGAATGCCTCTCTGGAGCTCATGATGTACAAGAAAAAGCCTGGGACTGAGAACCAGAAAAAGGACCCCAGGGCGGCATGAAAAGCCCAGTTAGGGAAGTGAGACCTGGGGGCAAAACCAGCCAGAGGCGACTTGAGAAAATGCTCCTAGAGTGGTCTCTGATCTTTGAAGACTCGGGTCAGAGCTGTGAGCTGAGGGTATCCTGGAGAAAGGGGGCCTGGTAGGATTTGCAGGGAGGCAAGAGGGGGCATCACAAGCAAGAGAAGAGCAGGTCCAAAAGCCTGGGTTTGAGGAGGTCACCAGGCATCATCCGTCAAGAGCTCCTCAGAATATTAACACTGGCTCCCCACCCCCACCCCCGTACTCCATGAGCCACGTGGGCAGATTGCTAAGCCTCCTTAAGTAACTGCAGTGGACAATGAGTTGTGCCACAACTCATTTGGGGCTCCTGGCATCCACTGCTGGCTCTGTCGGTGATGCTTGGGCCTCTGACCATCTTAGATGGTCCGTCAGCAATCTGGAGCCTCCCAGCTGCAGCCCTGGGTCCATATGGCAGAGTGACTGCCTGCTGCTGCTGCTGCTAAGTCGCTTCAGTCGCTGTACAGTGTGTAAATGCCCAGCAGAAATCACCAGATCCATACCTGGAGGGAGCACAGGGTATGACTCCTTTCTCAAGCTGAGTGAGGTCAGGGCAGCCTCACGTCTTCACTGGGGACCTGGCTGAAGGCTGAGAGAGGCTGGGCAAGGCAGAAGGGATGGAAAGAGCCTTGGGGTGGGATGGCGTCGTGATAACCTGAGCCCCTACCCAGGGTTATCCTGGAGAAGGTAACTGGAGAGGCCGGGAAGGGGTTCCCCCCAGCACACGCCGCCCCCAGGATCACGCTCACCCGGTGTTCAGCTGTCGGGGCTTGCGGAGAAGCTCAGGGATTAGTCCCTCCTCAGCTGCTCTGTGCAGCTTCCTGGCATTCCGCAGGTCTGAGTGCACTGCTAGCATGGCTTCCCGCTCTGGGCTGGGGGCTGCAGTCCCCTGGCTAGCTTGGGAGCACTAGAGGGAGCAGAACCTCTCCTCCTCCGAGTGGGCGAGGAGTGATACCATCGCCCTGACCAGTCCCTGCTGGAAATCCTTCCTTCCCACTGACCATCTCCCTCCATCCTTTCCCATCACTCCTGGCTCAGAGGGAGACTGTGTCTGGGGCGCCTGTGAGTGATATGGACATCTCTAGAGCATGTTGTCCTCAGCCACGGGGCCTCAGCTGAAACACCAAGGCAAGGACAGTGTCTGGTTACGATCCTACACACATAGATCTTCTGTGAATTTACGGCTCTGTCCCATTGGTCGCTGAGTGTGTCCTGTGCCACAACTGCGGTGTTTTTATTTCTAGAACTTGTTGCACGTCTGATTCTCTAGAAATGTGGCTTATCTCTGACGATGGCATATGTTCTAAGATCAAAAAGGATAGCAGAGAAATCTTGAATTTCATTCACTGTTATTATCTGTAGTAATGTTGGTCTAGTAATTTTGAAGCTGATTACACAGGAGGCTGAAATCAATAGGTAAATTTGTTGATGTAGTGAGCCAAGCTTTTCAAAGTGAGAGAAAAGCTACAATGACTCTATAAACTAATTCAATGACTGTAATTAAAAGATATCCTAAAGGTTCTCATCACAAGTAAAAAATTTTTCCTTTTTTATTGTTTCCCCTTGTGTCTATATGAGGTAGCAGCTGTTAACTAAATTTATCGTGATAACCACTTTACAATAGCTGTAAGTCATTATGCTGCACACCTTAAATTCACATACTGCTCTATGTCAACTTTACTTCAATGAAACTGAAAGAAGAAAGCTGATTAAAAACATGTATTCTAGATATAAGTTCTTTAACAGCTATATGATTTTTCAGATATTTCTCCCAATCAGTGGCTGGTTTTATTTATTTTCTTGTTCTCTTAATAATATTCTCAAAAAAGCAGAGGTTTAAGTTTTGGCAAAGTCTGCCTTTTTCTTTTATGGATCATTTTTACTTTTCATCTTTGTGAAAAGTCGGTCGTGTGCTTATATGTGGGTCTGTTTCATTCATCTCTTGGCCTTCTGCCTTGACTAGAGAATTATAGCCTATGCATAGTCTTGAAATTAGGTGGTGTTACTGGATCTTCACTTTCAGAGTTGTTTTGGTATTCTGGGGTGCCCAGATATTCAGCCAAATGTAACTCTGTGTGTTGAAGTGTGTGTTTGGGATGAGAGTTACATTTATTTATTTATCTTTATTGGAGTGTGATTGATTTACAGTGTTGCGTTAGTTTCTACTAACCACAGAGTGTATCAGCCATACGGATACACGTAGCTCCTCCCTCCTAGATTTCCCTCCCACTCCTCGTCTTACTCCTCTAGGTCATCACAGAGCACCGAGCTGAGCCCCCTGGGCTATACAGGTTCCCACTAGTAGGGTACATATGTCAAACCTAGAGGTTAACATTTGAATCAGTAGACTGGGAAAAGTAGGCTGTTCTCACTAATGCAGATGGGCCTCGTCCAATCAGCTGAAGGTCTGGATAGCACTGGAAGGTTAACTGGAACATCGTCTCTTCCTGGGCTTCCAGAGTCTGCTGGCTGTCTGACCAGAACTTACATCACCGACTCTCCTGGTTCTCAGACCTTCAGACTTGGACTGGAGTCATACCATCTGCTCCCGTGGGTCTCTAGCTGACAACTCACCCTGCAGGTCATGGCAGTCCCCAGCCTCCAGGATTGCATGAGCCAGTTCCTTATAATGAATCTCTCTCTTTTCTCTCTTGATAAACAGATAAGTGTGTGTGTGTATTATATGTGTGTGCATATGTGTGTGTGTGTATATATATATATATATGGATGGAGATTAGGACTTCCCAGGTGGCACTAGTGGTAAAGAATCCACCTGCCAATACAGGGGATGTAAGAGATGCAGTTTCAATTCCTGGATTGGGAAGATCCCCTGGAGGAGAAATGGCAACCCACTCCGGTATTCATGCCTAGAGAATCCCATAGACAGAGGAGCCTGGCGGGCTACAGTCCACGGGGTTGCAGAGTCGGACATGACTGAGCCACTAAGCATACGGGGAGGCTTTTCTCCTTGACAGAAAAGAAGAGCCCTGGGAGGAGAAGCACTCTTTCCTCGTGGCTTTATTGTGTGTGGCAGGATGAACTGTCTAGAGCTGTGATGGTCAGCTTTGATGACAAGAACATGAGTCTAGGACAGTGGTGCTGGGAAGCAGGGTAGAAAGACAGAAAACCTGACCCCTGGTGACATGGCCAGGCCACTGGACCCTCGGTCCAGCAGCCTGATCCAGGCATCTCCTGGAAGTTTAACCCTTGCTACCAGAAGTGTGGTGGCCACAGCTCACCCTGATCGCATTGCCCATTATCTTGGCCGATTATATTGTCAGTTATGTTCCACATTTCTAATAGGGATTTCCCTGGGGGCTCAGATGGTAAAGCATCTGCCTACGATGCGGGAGACCTGGGTTCAATCCCTGGGTTGGGAAGATCCCCTGGAGAAGGAAATGGCAACCCACTCCAGTACTCTTGCCTGGAAAATCCTGTGGATCGAGGAGCCTGGTGGGCTACAGTCCATGGGGTGGCAAAGAGTCAGACATGACTGAGNTGCGGGAGACCTGGGTTCAATCCCTGGGTTGGGAAGATCCCCTGGAGAAGGAAATGGCAACCCACTCCAGTACTCTTGCCTGGAAAATCCTGTGGATCGAGGAGCCTGGTGGGCTACAGTCCATGGGGTGGCAAAGAGTCAGACATGACTGAGCGTCTTCACTTCACTTTAGACCCCACCCCGGGTCTTCTCATTTGAATCATTTAAAAATCAGCATCTTCATTTTAATGAGATCCCCGGGTGATTTGTATACACTTTGGAGTTTGGAAAGCCCTTGAGTGACTTTTCGCTGGGTGTTAATTTTCTTGTACCTGACCATATCCTCATATAACTGACGTGACCTCATTCGGATTCATGGATATTTGGCTTGTGTGGTTTTCTGACTGTGCGGAGCCCCTTCTTTCTTGCTTGTTCCTTTGGACAGTCTGATCTCTGTCCCTTACTCCCAGTTTTTCATGCAGCTAGTGCTTCTGCTTCATGACTCAGCTAAGGCATGATCGCCTCCTCCAGGGAGCCCCCCTGACTCCCCCCAGGTAGAATGCAGAGTGCTTCCTGTAGTGGCTGGTGTATCCTGTTTCATTTGGACCTTATTCAGCTCTTCAGCTGGAACCCAGGCGCCTTGAGGAGAACTGATGTTTACTCTTCATACCCTCCATGCCTGCCCACCATCTGGCACAGCTAACAGCTGAGGAAGTGTTTCTGAAGGGCTGGGTGTAGAGCGCTCTGCCGGCGATCCTTGCTGCTGTGTCCCACTCCACCAGGGTTCTGGGCACCCGAGGAGGCACGCGGATGGGTTAGGACGCCGGGTGGTGTTAGGGAGAGAGGAGGCCAGCTGGCCCAGCAGCTGTCTCTCCCTGCACCCCCACCCCAACTCTAGTCCCCAGAGTGAGCACATGTCAGAAGCAGCTGTCGGGGCCTCCTTCTCGCTCCCTTTCCCAGAAACAAACGTCACAAAGCACCGGACAGCTGCGGAAGAAACATTTGGGTGAAGAGCGCGTGTCTGCTCAGTCCCTCAGTCGTGCCTGGCTCTTGGCGACCCCGTGGACTGTAGCCCGTCAGGCTCCTTTGTCCATGGGGATTCTCCAGGCCAGAATGCAGGACTGGGCTGCCATGCCCTCCTCCCCACAAGTGTGAGCCGGGGTGCCTCTGTGCCCCCCATACCAGGGCCAGTCTGTGGGGGCTGTCAAGCTGCTCAGGCCCGGGCTGTTGTCTTAAAAGCCGAGTGAGTAGGGATAAAAGCTCAGAGGACAGGTCTGGGACCGCCCTCCGCAGTTACACAGGGGGCCTGGAGTGTTCATGGTGCTTTCTTATTAAGACATGGTGAGAGACGTGTTCGGAGAAGGCAATGGCAACCCACTCCAGGACCTTGCCTGGAAAATCCCATGGACGGCGGAGCCTGGTGGGCTGCTGTCTGCAGGGTCGCACAGTCAGACACGACTGAAGAGACGCAGCAGCAGCAGCAAAGGCGCGTTGTTGCTCCCTCGCTGGATGCTGCATCATTTGTTTGTGTGGACAGAGGCTTTCAGCAGAAGCAGCCTGACTTTAATCTTGGCCTTTGCTGGGCGCAGACTCTCTGGGCAGGTGAGGGGAGGAGGCCAGTTGCGGTTCCCCAGCAGCTGAGGCAGGGCCCTGACCTCACCAGGGCGCTCTAGCGTCCGGGGTGTCACCCGCCAGGGACTGCTTGCTGAATCAGCTCTTGAGCTGAGCGGCCTCTCCAGCTGGTACCCTCCTGGCCTGATGTGCAGATGTGCTAACTGGCCTGACTGCAGGTGGAGGGAAGTACTGAGGACTCGGGTCGGGGATATGTGTGCATCTGTCCCCAGAGGGGCCCACGGGGAACAGTCCCCTGGGTGGAGGTGGACACGGTGAAGCTGCAGTGAATTTGCTCATTTGCAGATGTTTGTGGGTGAGCCCCTGTCGCCAGGATCCGGGTGGGCCTTGGGAGTCAGAGTTGGAGGGCCTGTTCCTGCCCTCAGAGTGCCCCATCCAGCAGGGGAGACAGACAGACAGATGGACAGTCTGACGTAGGAAGTGCTGACCTAAAGGTGACAACAGGGAGCCAGGGGAACAGAACCCAGACCGAGGGGCCAGAGGACGCCTCAGAGGAGGGGTGCCCCAGCCCCTTCCTGGAGGCACAGGGCCAGGGAAGAGCAGGCTGATGTCTGTCAGTGCTGGCCTACTGGTAGTAGCCCACTGTGTGTGTATATACACACCGTATCTTCTTTATCCAGTCATCTATATGTGGGCCACACACCGTATCTTCTTTATCCAGTCATCTATATGTGGGCCACACACCGTATCTTCTTTATCCAGTCATCTATATATAGGCATTTAGGTTGCTTCCATGTTTCGGCTCTTGTAGATAATGCTGCAATGAACATGGAGATGCATGTGTCTTTCTGAATTAGTGTTTTCATTTTCTTTGGATAAATACCTGGGAGTATTTACTCGAATTGCTAGATCATATGATCATTCGATTTTTTAATTTTTGGAGGAATTGGAGGTAACTTTAAATTGGGTGTCATCAAACTGTGTCAGGAGTGGTCAGCACAGTGAGTGACAATATGGGCGTCTGACCTGTTGATGTTCGTCCAGGTCTAAATTCCACCCACAGGGAAGACACATCTGCTTTGTTGGTGGCTGCGTCCCAGTGCCTAGCACAGTGCCTGATGCAGAGCCAGTGTGCAAAAGGTATTCACTGAATTGGTAGATGAAGGAGCTGATGAATAGGCGATGATTGTTTCCGTTAGCTAATTAAAGACTTAGCAGGCCAATGGCAGACTAGCGGCCAAATCGACCAAGACACGGTTGTCTGTGACACAGCTGTTACAGTTGTTTTCTGTACAGATACAAGATCTGTTTCTGGAGAATTTTTAGCAATGTGGGGAAATGCTTACGATTTGTCATGGAATGACACTGTAGAATACGACTGTTTATTAAATTTCAATTATTTGAAAAAAGGGAGTGAAATAGGGTCCAGCATTGAACCTCAAGATGACTGAAAATCCTAATATAAGCTCTGATAAAATTTGTTGTTTTCTACATTGAATCTATTTAACTCTTCTGTTTCATTTGCTAGGTGCCTTCACGTCAGGGCTAAAGAATGATTAGCACCTTTAAAAATCAGAATCCTATTAAATATCCTGTATTCTTTGGGGCATAAAAAATGAGGAAATGAAAAATAAATAGGGCCTCTGGGCTATAATAATCTTATTTTTAGTGACTCATTTTGCCATTAATAAAACCATATCTGATAGAATGTAAAATGATAGGTTGAAACTTATTTTGCACATTTATTCTTTAAAATTAAAAAATGATTTTTTTCTGATTTCAGAACTAATACATGCTCATTATCAAAAGGTTCAATATCAAAGTAAAGTAGAAACTTAAAGTACTCTAAAATTCAGCTTCAATCAGAGCAATACCATTAGTTACATTTTGGTAATATTCTCCAGAGTTTACTCTAAACACACACTACCACATACAGATGTTGTGTAGAAATGAATCCATAGTACAGGATGGTCTACAAGTAGCTTTTTCAGTTAAAACATTTCTTTGGCTAAAGCTTCATGTCAACTGCCATCACCTCTCTGGTTCTTATTATCCCAGGAAGGTCTCAGACTCAGACTCGGCAACTTAGGATCTGATAAAGGTCTCTGAAATACAGGAAGGCGGCTGCCCCCAAGGGCAGGATGGCCACGGTCCAGATGCCTAGACTGGTTCATACTCTGTTAATCATCGCTCCTCTTGGCTGTGGAGACCAAGCTCATACTCCACGTGTGCTGGGTGCTTGGATGAACCGTTTATAAAGTCCTTTTGGATAGAAGCAGCTGTGTAGGTAACATTACAAGAAACCTGGGCTATCCTCTGCTTACTGGAGTTAAAAGTCCCACCACTTGGTAGAAATCTCTGAAGGTTAATGGAGTTATTTCACTATCATTCAGAGCTGTGATGGAATATATGGAACTGTGTGAAATGGCTAAGCATACAGATTAAATGGACTTCCCCAGTGGCTCAGCAGTAAAGAATCCACCTGCAGTGCCGGAGACTTGGAAATGTGGGTTTGATCTGTGGGTCGAGAAGATCCCCTAGAAGAGGAAATGACAGCCACTCTGGTATTCTTGCCTGGAAAATCTCATGGACAGAGAAGCCTGGTGGGCTACAGTCCATGGGGTCCCAAAGAGTCGGACATGACTGAGCAACTAACACATTCTCATTTCAAGTAGTGATGGTATGGGCTGTGTGCTACGTGTGTTTGTGTGTATCTGTATGAGTGTTTTACTAACAATTTAGGAAATTTCAGTCTCCACATTTTCTTGTGAAGTTATACTCTTCAGTATTCTCAGTGATTTATAGATACTCCTTTTTCCCCCTCTGTTTGGTGAGTGAAAAACTGTATCTTTAAGCATACTGATACATTAATACATCTGAAACATCAGAATTATATTTTGAGGCATCTAATGGAAAGCAGAGGTTGCTGTTGTTTATTCACTGAGCCATGCCCCACTCTTTGAGAGCCCATGGACTGTGTAGCCCCCCAGGCTCCTCTGTCCATGGGATTTCCCAGGCAAGAGTGCCTTGCCATGTCCTCCTCCAGGGAATTTTCCTGACCCAGGGCTCGAACCCGTGTCTCTTGAGTCTCCTGCTTTGGCAGGTGGGTTATTTACCACCGAGCCACCTGGGAAGCCCAATGGTTACTGCAGGGTCTGTAAATAGCCTTTGCCCCTCAAATTTGGAATGCCATGAAGTGCCAGTGTTACTATATGTTTCAAGGCTGATTTTTCCGAATGAACTCTGCCCTGCCCTGTTTTCCAGACTCTTACCTTGTGCGGGGAGGACTTCATGTCACATTCCCAGGGGATGATGGTACATCCTACCACACTGACAGTAAACAAGGACATCAGCTTCGAGCTGCGGGAAAGAAAACCTCTGCGGAGAGGAAGACTGCAATTTGAAGTTAGTTTGAAAATGCTTCCATTGTATTATATTTTATAGAATGCTATATAAGATAATCTATTAATTATTTCATACTTAGAACAGCTTTTTCATTCATTTAACAGAGCAACCCTGTTCACCTTCTCTCAAGGTACAGAACAAAACGTAACAGCCAACAGTTATGAGTAACGGGCTCAGGGGAGCTTTATTCCTGCCCGTGGTGCACACCTCATCCATGTTTATTGGTTTCACCTTTGAGAGTAAGCAAAGCATCAGACACATCCTTTTATGTCAGAATCAGGAGATTCTGGAAAGAAGAGCAATTGCGCAGTATTTCAGAGAGAAAGACTTAGGAGCAGATGGCAAGGAGACATGAAGAAGGACTTTGAGCTTGAACCTTGATCTTGAATGTCATCGAGGGTACTTTCCTTGTCTGGGTGGCAGGGAAGAGGGACTGTCTGCTAGTCTATCACACACAGCCCAGGCGGGAGAGCATTTAGGGCTTTGCTAGTCAGTCTGCAGCCAGAGCTGGGTCCTGGACACAGCAGGAGCGTGCCTGACAAACACTGCTCCCACTTCCCAGTTGGCACTAGGGGTAAAGAACCTGCCTGCCAATGAAGGAGACCCGGGTTCAGTCCCTGGGTGGGGAAGATCCCCTGGAGGAGGAAATGGCAACCCACTCCAGTATTCTTGCCTGGAGAATCCTGTGGACACAGGAACCTGGCGGGCCACAGTCCATGGGGTCTCAAAGAGCCAGACACAACTGAAGTGACTTAGCACACACACAAATCTGAGTGGGCGAGTGGTGTCAGATAGCCGGTTAAGCAGTATTTTGGGGTGTGTCTATGCGGCCGAGGTTCTATTTCTCTGAAGAACCCCTACTATCAACAATGGACTTAGGGTGTCAGTTTTGCAAGGTGAGAAGAGTTCCAGAGATGGATGGTGGCGACTGCAGGGCGATGTACAAATGTGTGTGGGGCCACTAACCCATGCACTGGAAAATAATTCAAGTGGCAAGTTTTGTTACATGTATTTTACTATAATTTAAAAAATGGGGGAAAAGGTAGTACATGATTTGCTCTCAGTCACACAAGGCGTTAATGCTGGAGTTCAGATTTAAAGTGGGATCTTTCAGATTCCAGAGTTCTGACTGAACACTGCACAGTGGGTATGTCTGTCTGTGTGACTGAGGCTGACCACGTGTTGCTGTGCTGAATATCTTGCCATCGTGAAGGTGGCTATGGTGGTGGTCCGCCACCCTGAGAAGCCGGGAAGCAGCTGCCCAGCGTGCAGAGGTGGGGGGGGGGGGCTTCAGGGAAGCCACAGGGATGCCCACGCTGGTGGGTGCAGGCGCATCTGGATGTTACCCCGCCTCTGTGCTAGGACCTCGTGGGAGAAGCTAGGGGACGCCCCCGTCCTGACACAGGCTCCTCTCTGCAGCTCAGCTCTGATGCCATCTGCCCCTGTCGCACAGCAAATGAGAACAAAATTAGACTCTGGTTGGAAAAATTAAACAAATGAGATAGAGCAAATCCCTTACCTTGTCTGGAAAATTCTGCCATCTAATTCTACTGTCTAATTAGAAATATTGAACAACAGAACAGACACTGCTGCTGCTACTGCTAAGTCACCTCAGTCGTGTCCGACTCTGTGTGACCCCAGAGACAGCAGCCCACCAGGCTCCCCCGTCCCTGGGATTCTCCAGGCAAGAACACTGGAGTGGGTTGCCATTTCCTTCTCCAGTGCATGAAAGTGAAAAGTGAAAGGGAAGTCGCTCAGTCATGTCTGACTCCTAGCGACCCCATGGCCTGTAGCCCACCAGGCTCCTCCGTCCATGGGATTTTCCAGGCAAGAGTACTGGAGTGGGGTGCTGTTGCCTTCTCCGAACAGAACAGACACTAAGTTCATACAAGTGAGAAATCTGTTTCATAGTCTCTGGGAGAGGGTGCAACTGGCTTGTTAATAACAATATGTGTGTTCTCAGTTAAGTTGTGTCCAGCTCTTTGTGATCCCATGGACTATAGCCCGCCAGGCTCCTCTGTCCATGGGACTCTCTAGTCAGGAATACTGAAGTGGGTTGCCATGTCCTCCTCCAGGGGATCTTCCTGACTCAGGGATCGAACTTGTCTCTTCTGTGTCTCCTGCGTTACAGTGGATTCTTTACGCTGAGCCACTGGAGAACCCTGTTAATAACAGTGGCAGACACTGAGCAAAGCTTTGCTGCCCAGGCATTGCAGAGGCCAAGATCTTGGTGCTCTCTCTGATCTGCCCTCTACATGAAGCCTGTTGCCTGCTGAGCTTTCCTTGGCCCAGCTCTTCCTTGGATTCTCTGATTGACCCTAGCCTCCCTTTAGTAACTTACCCCCCGTCCCTTTTTTTTTTTTTTTTTGGCTTGAGCCAGTTCAGTGGGCCTCTGTTACTTTCACCCAATGGTCTATGACTGAGGGGTTATACCCATTATACAGATGATGGACCTGATGCTCAAGGGAGTTGAGTGATGTGCCCAAAGTTAGCAAGTGGCAGCTGCAGAATCTACCCCTCAGTCTGTTTGGCACTGAAGCGCATCACCTCTTCATACTGCATTCCCAGGGTGCTTGTCCCAGGAGGTGACTGGAGGGGCAGGCTGTGGGAAGGCTGGCAAACCTCGCCTGCTGGTCTGCATGGAAGAGAGAGGAACGGGCTGGGCAGGGGCCTGAGGTTGGCAGCTGGACAGGCCTGCAGCGAGCGCAGAGTCAGGAGATGGAAGTGCAAGAGGGGCACCCACGTCCACAGAGCGATTAACGTCCCTGAAGCTCTCCCGGTCTTGATCTTGGTTGGACGTAGCGTTTGAAAAGAAGGAGGGCCATCGGTCAGCATTTTACTTTGAAAGTCCATTTGCTTGAAGACAATTTTGGCAAGAAAGCTCTTGGGTGGATTTTGCTTTTCCACCTTCCTGCTCCCTGCCCTGCCCCCCGGCCTCACGCTTGCTCACACACACACATACACACACAGACACAACACACACACATACACACACATCTGGTTGGCAGAGCCCTGTCTGCTAAGGAGTGTCCCCGCTGAGGGCCAGACAACCTCGCTTTGTCCAAGCTTGTGGGCTCTTCTTCAGAACACCTAAGTCTCCGTTTGGGTTGTCTGCCCCTCAACCCCTGGTCTTCAGGCCACCAAGGGCACCAACGATGGGTGAGGGAGCCCTCTGTGAAGGCCACACTGGGCCGCTCTGGGCCTGGGGAGCCCCTGTGTTTGGAGGATGCACGTGTTCTGCTGGAGAAAGGCTGGATGGTCCATTTTCTTTAAGGACCGAAAGCCGTGCCTCGAGGTGCAGGCAGAGAGCTTTGCTTGCTGGCTGGGGCTTTCAGGGCTTGTTAAGGTTGTCCGAGCAGAGCGAGGCTGGCGTCTCCCCTGCCGCCTCACCTGGGCTATGAAGCCTATAGCTTGGGCTTCTGGCCTGGAGGCAGAGGTCATTGGAAGGAAGAAACCCGGCATGGCGGTGAAGCAGGCAGCCTCCTGCCTTCTCCTGCCTCCTGCCTCAGTGATCAGTGATTGAACTGGCACCACCTGGCAACTCGGCACTCCCCTGGGCTGGCACTGACTGCCACCCACACTCCAGCTGGCATTCTGAGATAAACCCATCTGGACTGTTCTGAAAACACGGAGGCTTAGTGATATTGAATACTGAAAAAAAAAAAAAAAAAAAACCAACCCTGAGGCTGCTTTTAACGTATAATCATATGAATATAAAAGCTAAAGTAGTGACTTGTCCGTTTAGCAACCCACTCTGAGGGCAGTGGCTGAATTTCTCCCTCATTCATGCCTCCTTGTGATCGCTGAGGTTCTGTCCAGCCCCGGACTCGGGTCAACAGCTGAGATACCTAGGGGTGCTGAGCAAGCCAGCAGTTACCTGCTGCTCTCTGCCCAGGATAAACCACTTGAATTGGAAGATTCACAAACTGCTTAGTCTGAACTGAACTCATATAGTAAGTGGTCTTAGCAAAGAAACTGGTCAGTTTGTTGCTTACACAGATATTTCAGTGGTCTTGAACTATGATTCAAATCATGGTGTATAGCAGCCCAGCATCAATGTTTCATTTTTTTTTAAATTTTATTTTCGGTTACACTGGATCTTCATTGCTGCACGCCAGCCTTCTCCAGTTGTGGAATCGAGGGCTGTCTTCCTTGTGGACAGGCCCACAGGGAGTGCAGAGTCAGGAGGTGGAGGTTTACGAGGGGCGCCCAGTGCTAGTAACGTTCTCACTGCGGGGACTTCTCTTGCTGTGGAGGGCCGGCTCTAGGCGTGCAGGCTCACTGGTTGTGGCCCACAGGCGTTCAGGCTTCAGTCGTTGGAGCACTCGGCTCAGCAGTTGTGGTGCCCAGACTTAGCTCCTCCGAGGCACGTCGGATCTTCCCAGACCAGGGACTGAACCTCTGTCCCCTGCACTGGTAGGCAGAGTCTTATCTCCTGCACCACCAGGGACAACCTGATGGCTTTTAAAAGGTGTCCACTTGTTCCTTCAGCAAGTGTTTGCTTAGCACCTGCTTCCTGTGCATGGTGGGGCTGGTCCCGCCCTCGGGGACACTGACTGCTGGAGAAAGGCGGGGCAGTGGCTGTGGGTTCATGCTCTACAGGGAAATACAGCTTGGGTGGGAGGCACCTGGACTACTCAGGGCTCCTGGGAGGTCTCCTCATGGAGGGGTGTCCAGGGTCAGACCCAGCGAGTAGCTGGGAGTCAGCAGCGGCAGGTGCTGCAGGCAGAGGGTGTCCTTGGCAAATGCTCAGTGGTTACTGAGAACACAGCTCCCACCTTGGGTCAGTGGTGGGCCAACGGGATGCCCTGGGAAGACTTGCACCGATGGATGACTGTGCCGGCAGGTCCCACTGCCCCCATCACCCTTTCGAGCACATGGGGTCTGGGGGAACCACTGCCAGCCCCGGGTCCCATAGGCCATCCACCCACTCGGGGGAGCCTTGGGTAGAGGTGCCCGGGGTCCACACCAGTCATTAGGCTCCTCCAGGAAGGTCCCCGTTTCGCAGGGTCATTGTGCTCTGCAGTCCACCCATCCGCCCCACCATTCCCAAGTGAAGGCCCTGTGTCCAGAGACGAGGGACTTGCCCCGTGACCTCCCCTTCTCCGGTGCCTGGCCGGGTCTCCTGACTCAACAGCGTGGCTGCATCCGGGCTTCTTGCCCAGAGCCTCTGAGTTGTGCCCAGAAGGATGTTTTCCAAAGTGCTAATGGATGTGACGGTTTCCTGCTTACACCCTCCTGAGGTTTCGCTTTGCATCAGGAATAAAATGCACGCCTGTCATCAGAGTCTCCAGGACTCTGGTCAAGGACTTTGTCTGGGTCAGTGCTTTGTCTCTGGGGGGCCCCACCCAGAATCCCCTGGATTGTTGATGATGCTTTGTGTGGTGTCTGGCACGCAGTAGGGGCTCAGCAGGTGTTTGTGGAATGCTGTGTGGACAAGCCGGATTTCCTCGGGTCCAAGCGACTCTGTTGGAGCAATCATCACATTTGGTGAGCTTACGCCAAGCTGTTTGAGGACCAGCATGGGCATCTCATTTTATCTCGGGCGCTCTTCCCGGAGGGCTGGGTGCGGCAGGAGGTCAGCCAGGCTCCCAGAGAACCAGCCCTGATGGGCACATGGAGGCTGGGCTCCCTTTTTGGTCTGTTCCCTGAGAACACACTGGACACGGGGCAGAGTTGTCAGGAACCTTAGTGCAGGCCCTTGCTGTCTAACTTTCTACATCTGGAGATCGGTAGATTAACCACCGAGTCAGAGGCTGTCCCCAGACACAAACCTCGCAGTTAGCAAAGGCAAGGCTTCCCGAGCTGAGTTGATGTGAGGTCTCAACGTAGCACGTGGTGAAGTGGAGCGTGACTGACATCATTTCCACCTGAACAAAGCTGGGACGATCCACTGGAGGCTGCTCTAAGGAAATGTTAAGTTGCAGTTAGAAGTGACTGAAGATCGAGTCATCTTTTCCTCCGTCCAAGTTGACACATGACATCCCAAACCTGCCCACAGACCCCGGGGGGCTCCATGGCCCCGGGTGAGAAGTCCCCGGGGTCGGGAGGGGTCCCGGTCAACTGGGCCGAGTTGAGGCAGGAGAGGGGCTGGGGGACCCGCTGCAGGAGGGGCAGAGGAGGTGTCCTCGCCGGCTGCTTGGGGTCTGGGCGTCTGTGGCTCAGAGTTGCTGCTGGGCTGGCTCTTGTTTAACTGGGGACCCTGTCACTTGAATCTCATGTCCCGAAGGGGAATGACTTTAGAGGAATGTGGAAACTAGACTAGAGTCAAGGTTCAAGGTCAGGGAGGGNGGGCGGGGCCAGGCCTTGAGGTGAGAACGAGGCTGGGGGCGGGGCCGTGCTCGGAGGTGGGCGCGAGGCCACACCCCGAGGTGAGCGTGCCGGGGGCGGAGCCACACCGCGAGGTGGACGCTAGGCCGGGGGCGTGGACGCGCCGAGGAGCGGCCCGGACCGTTACGGACTAGCCGGCCTTCTCCGCAGGCTGCGCACGCAGCCGCTCCCGGGCGTGAGGCAGCGCAGGGGTTAAGGCTGCCGGCGCCACCTGGGTGCCGCTGAGGAGACCCACGAACCGGCGAATCGCGCGCGGGCGCGGCGAACAGGTGCCCGTGCGCGTCAGGCGCCGGCAAGGGGCGGGGAGAGGGGGCGCGGCCGGAAGCCCGGGGCGGGGCGCGGCGCGGCCGGCCCGGTGGAACTGGAGAGAGCTGAGGGAGGCAGGAAGGAGGTCGCCGGGCCGCGCGGTGCGCGATGTGGAGCCGCCGCCTCGGCGCTTGCAGCAGCCGCCGTCGCCGCCGCTGCTGCTGCTGGGGCTGCCGCCGAGCCGAGGGACATGGAGCGCGGCTGCAGAGAGCGGCCGCCGGCAGCAGCAGCGAGCGTCGCAGCGACAGCGGAGCGCAGCCCGCCCCGTGAGGCGCTGCCCGGCCGGCGGCGGCAGCGGGAGCAGCAGCAACAGGGTGGCTGAAAACCCGGCGGCGGCGGCGGCGGCGGCGGCGGCGGCGGCGGCGGCTTTCCTCCCCGCACCCTCCCCTCCCGCTTCGCGTCCCCGCAGTCTTCCCTTCCTCAGCTTTCCCTTTGCCACCCCCGCTCCTCCTCCTCCCCGGCGCGCGCCGAGCAGCTAAGCCCGGGGGCGGGGGGAGGGGGCGCGTGCCGCCGGCGCGGGAGAGGGGCGGGCCGGCGCGCGCCGCGCCCAGGGCTCGCGGAGACCCGAGGGGCGCGTGCCGCGGCGTGAGGCGAGGCGCGGGGCGGCGCGGCGGGGCCCCTCCCCCCTGCAGCCTGGCGCGCGCCGGCCGGGCCGCNCTCATTCATGCCTCCTTGTGATCGCTGAGGTTCTGTCCAGCCCCAGATTCGGGTCAACAGCTGAGATACCTAGGGGTGCTGAGCAAGCCAGCAGTTACCTGCTGCTCTCTGCCCAGGATAAACCACTTGAATTGGAAGATTCACAAACTGCTTAGTCTGAACTGAACTCATATAGTAAGTGGTCTTAGCAGAGAAACTGGTCAGTTTGTTGCTTACACAGATATTTCAGTGGTCTTGAACTATGATTCAAATCATGGTGTATAGCAGCCCAGCATCAATGTTTCATTTTTTTTTAAATTTTATTTTCGGTTACACTGGATCTTCATTGCTGCACGCCAGCCTTCTCCAGTTGTGGAATCGAGGGCTCTCTTCCTTGTGGACAGGCCCACAGGGAGTGCAGAGTCAGGAGGTGGAGGTTTACGAGGGGCGCCCAGTGCTAGTAACGTTCTCACTGCGGGGACTTCTCTTGCTGTGGAGGGCCGGCTCTAGGCGTGCAGGCTCACTGGTTGTGGCCCACAGGCGTTCAGGCTTCAGTCGTTGGAGCACTCGGCTCAGCAGTTGTGGTGCCCAGACTTAGCTCCTCCGAGGCACGTCGGATCTTCCCAGACCAGGGACTGAACCTCTGTCCCCTGCACTGGTAGGCAGAGTCTTATCTCCTGCACCACCAGGGACAACCTGATGGCTTTTAAAAGGTGTCCACTTGTTCCTTCAGCAAGTGTTTGCTTAGCACCTGCTTCCTGTGCATGGTGGGGCTGGTCCCGCCCTCGGGGACACTGACTGCTGGAGAAAGGCGGGGCAGTGGCTGTGGGTTCATGCTCTACAGGGAAATACAGCTTGGGTGGGAGGCACCTGGACTACTCAGGGCTCCTGGGAGGTCTCCTCATGGAGGGGTGTCCAGGGTCAGACCCAGCGAGTAGCTGGGAGTCAGCAGCGGCAGGTGCTGCAGGCAGAGGGTGTCCTTGGCAAATGCTCAGTGGTTACTGAGAACACAGCTCCCACCTTGGGTCAGTGGTGGGCCAACGGGATGCCCTGGGAAGACTTGCACCGATGGATGACTGTGCCGGCAGGTCCCACTGCCCCCATCACCCTTTCGAGCACATGGGGTCTGGGGGAACCACTGCCAGCCCCGGGTCCCATAGGCCATCCACCCACTCGGGGGAGCCTTGGGTAGAGGTGCCCGGGGTCCACACCAGTCATTAGGCTCCTCCAGGAAGGTCCCCGTTTCGCAGGGTCATTGTGCTCTGCAGTCCACCCATCCGCCCCACCATTCCCAAGTGAAGGCCCTGTGTCCAGAGACGAGGGACTTGCCCCGTGACCTCCCCTTCTCCGGTGCCTGGCCGGGTCTCCTGACTCACCAGCGTGGCTGCATCCGGGCTTCTTGCCCAGAGCCTCTGGGTTGTGCCCAGAAGGATGTTTTCCAAAGTGCTAATGGATGTGACGGTTTCCTGCTTACACCCTCCTGAGGTTTCGCTTTGCATCAGGAATAAAATGCACGCCTGTCATCAGAGTCTCCAGGACTCTGGTCAAGGACTTTGTCTGGGTCAGTGCTTTGTCTCTGGGGGGCCCCACCCAGAATCCCCTGGATTGTTGATGATGCTTTGTGTGGTGTCTGGCACGCAGTAGGGGCTCAGCAGGTGTTTGTGGAATGCTGTGTGGACAAGCCGGATTTCCTCGGGTCCAAGCGACTCTGTTGGAGCAATCATCACATTTGGTGAGCTTACGCCAAGCTGTTTGAGGACCAGCATGGGCATCTCATTTTATCTCGGGCGCTCTTCCCGGAGGGCTGGGTGCGGCAGGAGGTCAGCCAGGCTCCCAGAGAACCAGCCCTGATGGGCACATGGAGGCTGGGCTCCCTTTTTGGTCTGTTCCCTGGGAACACACTGGACACGGGGCAGAGTTGTCAGGAACCTTAGTGCAGGCCCTTGCTGTCTAACTTTCTACATCTGGAGATCGGTAGATTAACCACCGAGTCAGAGGCTGTCCCCAGACACAAACCTCGCAGTTAGCAAAGGCAAGGCTTCCCGAGCTGAGTTGATGTGAGGTCTCAACGTAGCACGTGGTGAAGTGGAGCGTGACTGACATCATTTCCACCTGAACAAAGCTGGGACGATCCACTGGAGGCTGCTCTAAGGAAATGTTAAGTTGCAGTTAGAAGTGACTGAAGATCGAGTCATCTTTTCCTCCGTCCAAGTTGACACATGACATCCCAAACCTGCCCACAGACCCCGGGGGGCTCCATGGCCCCGGGTGAGAAGTCCCCGGGGTCGGGAGGGGTCCCGGTCAACTGGGCCGAGTTGAGGCAGGAGAGGGGCTGGGGGACCCGCTGCAGGAGGGGCAGAGGAGGTGTCCTCGCCGGCTGCTTGGGGTCTGGGCGTCTGTGGCTCAGAGTTGCTGCTGGGCTGGCTCTTGTTTAACTGGGGACCCTGTCACTTGAATCTCATGTCCCGAAGGGGAATGACTTCAGAGGAATGTGGAAACTAGACTAGAGTCAAGGTTCAAGGTCAGGGAGGGTAGCCGTTCACATCAGCCCCACAGTGCGGCAGAACTGGGGCGGGGAGGAGCCTGCCTCCCAGGGGCATTTCCAGGTGAGGGCCCTTTTAAATTTGATTCTATTTATTCTGTGGCCTTGTCCACCCTGGCCCTGCCTGTATCAGGAGAGAAGGAGGTGCCCTTCTCTTGTCTTTGACCCTACAGGTTATAAACTTGAGGGCAGAGAGGTGGGTGCACAGTGGTGGGGCGGGGCAAGGGGAGGCCTGGGATGACGAGCCAGCAGCCTGGACCCCTCCCCCCGCCACCCCCTGAACCACAGGTGTCCCACCCACCTCTGTGTCCTCGGGTGTGAGCGTGGAGTGCTGCTGACCTCGGCCACAGAGATCTTGGGCCGTGATGAACACGCGTGCACTCTGCCGCATCCAGTCCCCACAGTCACGGACACAAATATGTACAACAGGACAGAAAAGTAAATAGAGAAGAAAACTGGAGCGAAGGGAAACTATGGGCAGGAAAATGTGATAAAAGGCGCAGTTACACACGATCCTGTAGAGAAGGAGGAATAGGGGACGTGGGTGCTTGGGGAGGAGGGGAGGAGCTCGGGGTTGGGGGCAGGTAGGGTGGGGAGGCTCTGCTCCCAGCCGCTGGGGATGGCAGGGTGGGCGAGGCCAGGGGGCCCTTGGATTTCCAGCTCAGCTCCAGGGGACAGTGGAGCAGAGCCTGGGCTTGGGGGCAGACCCCAATCTCACCTGGTCTGTGGAGTTGGAGTCCTGCTTTCATTTCATTGCCCTGGACATTGGGCAACACTGGTTCTAGGAAAGCAGAGGTCGGGCTTGGTGTGACTGTCACTCCTGGGGGTATCCAGGGGCTTTCATTAGGATGTTTTCTCTGAAGAGAGGAGGCAAGAGATGGCAAGGTTTGGGAGCAAGAAGCAGCTGAGCGTCGGTATGTGAGGTCTGGGGAGGAAAAGAGGAGAAAACGCCCTTATTTCAAAAGATCTTTACAAATGCGTCAGCCTTGAGCTGAGATATTAGCTGACTTCTCTGAGAACTGAATGTTTCATTTAACCAGGGTTCTGGGTGAATGGCGTTCCTCTGGGAATCCCTGAGCTGGAACCAGCGCACAATCAATTCTGGAGAGCGGGTGTGTCTGCTGCTCAAAGCCAGCAAAGGGAGGGTCTCTCCTTGGGGAGTTCGCACGTCGGGCTCCTGGCAGGAAGCCGTGTGTCTAAGGCATGTGGCTACACGGCACAGTTTGTTTTGTGCACAAACCAGGAATGATCATGGGACATGGAGATCCTGGAACATTGAGGATGGGGCCCGGGCCACTGCCACACCGTCCCTGCCGGCCACGTGTGCAGTTACACACTCCTGCTGTCATTTAAGACCAACTGAATGTTTCTGCCATTGGGGAAATTGAGCATCTTTAAGCCTCGGCTTTCATCTCTATGATGGAAGGATGATAATCACAGCCTCACTGAGGTGTGGCTATCGAGGGGGCACCCTGTTCTCCTCTCCTGATTCTGGGCATGACCACGTACATGCTCAAGAAATGGTACGGAAATCACCGAATCCTGGTTCGAGCTGCATGAGGAGCAGGGGGAAACCGAGAAGGAAATTGAATGTGCTTTGGTGCCTGAACTGCACAGTCTAGGGGTTACTGATGTCATCTTGGAGTCAGGGTGGTGCCCTGCTGGAGAGCTTGCCCTCGCAGGACAGAAGCGATCCATACTTATTAGAAACCACCCTCCTCCCTGTGCCCACACAGTGCTTGTGCAGGAGATGCAGCAGGAAGCTCCGAGGTGTAGGCGCTGAAGGACCTTATGGAGGAGGCATCAAGCCAGAGAGCGGGGACCCTGCTTGGGGGCCTGTGTGTCTCCAGCATCTGGCTTGGACCCCAGGACACAAAGGACTCTTGATGGTTGTTTCCTGATGATACAGCGAAGGTACTGACTCGACAAATTTGGAGACGTCATGCTGCAAAGACCATCTTCCACAATTTAATTTTCTTCGCTTTTTTTTTTAAGTCCTCAAAAGCACCACATCTCAAATTATACTGTTTTTCTAACTTAGGATCTTTTCTGACTTCCAATACCTGTTTAAATGTAGTTGGGGTCAAGGAAGGAAAAGAAACACATAGAGAAAAGGAGCTATAATTCTTCAAGTTACTTTTGCTCCTTAGGCTGTTGGCATAAAGACAGAGATTTGATTTATTTGCCAAGTGGGTCACACCCTCTCTGAGTGGAGGTACAGCTTTGGATTCACAGAGGTAATTAATCAGCTCGAAGGTGTTGCTTCACAGAAAATAGATTGTCTTAGCCTGACACCTGCTGGTCAACCTTGCACTTACGTGTTTGTGTAACGACAGATTCAAGTTCCACCACTGTTTTTAATGTAAAATGGTCCGGCTAACCAAAGCTATGGTTTTTCCAGTAGTCATGCATGGATGTGAGAGTTGGACCATAAAGAAAGCTGGGCGCCGAAGAATCGATGCTTCTGAACTGTGGTGTTGGAGAAGACTCCTGAGAGTCCTTTGGACTGCAAGGAGATCCAACCAGTCAATCCTAAAGGAAATCAGTCCTGAATATTCACTGTAAGGACTGAAGCTGAATTTCCAATACTTTGGCCACCTGAAGCAAAGAGCCAACTCATTAGAAAAGACCCTAATGCTGGGAAAGATTGAAGGCAAGAGGAGAAGGGGCAACAGAGGATGAGATGGTTGGGTGCCATCACCGACTCAATGGACGTGAATTTGAGCAAGCTCCTAGAGATGGTGAAGGACAGGGAAGTCTGGGCATGCGACAGTCCATGGGGTCGTGGGGAGTTGAACAACTGAGCGACTGAACAGTCAAGCACTTTCTCATCTCCACCCCTCTGCCCCCAGCCCTCAAGCCCTGGTTGTCCCTTTCTCCTAGATCTTGGAAGCCAGAAGGCCTCACCCTCTCCTGCTTTCTTTTCCTGACCAATCTTTGACCTCTCTCTGCAGTCAGCCCCACAGGGCATCTCTCTCTCTACTTTGCTGTCTGTCACCTGTTGCTTCCCTCTGACCCGGCTCACAGCCTGCATGAGCACCCCTCTCTGCTGGTGGCCGCCCTCTGCAGCAGAGCCCAGGATTCCAAGGATCGGAGCCCTGAATGCAGCACTTCCTCCCCACCGACTGGGGGGCTTCAGTTTTTAAACTCCTCCAGGGAAGGCATTTACAAAGAGCCTTCCAGGAGTCTCTTGCCCTGTCTCCTGTTCCTGGAACTGCGGCTAAACTCTGCCTTAAGAATGATCCCCCAGAGCCTTGACGGCGAGGGAGGTGCAAGCCCGGGTGTAGCCAGGGGCCCACCCACACTTATTGTCTCTGTAGCAGCTCAGATGTGGTGGTGGTGGTTTAGTTGCTAAGTCATGTCCGACTCTTTGCAACCCCATGGACCGTAGCTCCTGATTTAGCATTTGTGGAGCTTGGCTTTGAGGCAGCAGGTGTGGGGAATTTCCGGCCCACCGAGCTCTGCCTTGCAAGATTAGAAAGGCCTTGCAGCTGGTGTGGAAGGCTCTCGAGTGAGACCAGCCCAAGTGCCAAGAGTCCAGGTGAGGTAGCGGAAAACAGATGAAATGGTCATTTGTAACCTGAAGACGTGTAAGCTTGCCTTTGGGAGCGCGCTGGCCATGGAGTGATGCCAGTGCAGAAGTTGTGGGTGTTTTATTGGTGCTTCAGGGTGACATTCTCAGTGGCCGTGATGCTTACTCACTGTTGGTTATCAGCGAGCTGTAATGCTTCCAACTGCCAGCGGACATCTGAGATAAACACAGGCAGCCTCAGACTGAGCGACGCCTGGGCCGTGCTTCACGTGTTGGGTTTCCTTTCTCTTTCCCTTTTACTGTAGGGTGAGCATCATTTTTTGACCTGGAAATATTTATGCAAGATATAAAAAGGAAAAAAAAAATCCCCCAAATCTAAGGGGAATCCTTAGAGAGAATTCTATTAATCCTATTAATGCACTCCTCCTGTCTTTGCCTTTTTCTTCTCTGTATTTGATGACAGAGAAGTAGGAGGAGACACAAGATAGTCCGGATTTGTAGGGGGAAGTGCGTCCCCCGACCCGTCCCTGAGGAAGCAGGAAGAACTCACCCGGGAGAACTGAGTGAGCAGGGTGTTAACATTCACTGATTCCCTGGTTATGTGGTTGAGGGGGAGGATTGCACACGGGTTAGGTTCTGATATCAGCACGAAAGGCAAAAATTGTGTCCAACCCAAATTACCTTTGAAATTCCCTTCAGCCTCCCATAAAGCATCCTGAAATGGTTTTAATTCAACAGTTGTGCAGGATACTTATAAACACGTTGAGTTTGAAAACCACTGACCTTGACCGGAAGGGAACTCTGTAGGTAGACTCTAGGCTTAATATTGCACTATAAGAAAACTGTCAATACAGTTGTGTACAGAACAGCAGTGAAGAATGCCTGTTTCCCTGTGGAGTCCCTCTATTTTATTTCAGTCCCTATAACTTTAACCCTGGGAAGGAGGTTTGCCATTTAAGGAGTGACTAAGTCGGAGAAGGCAATGGCACCCCACTCCAGTACTCTTGCCTGGAAAATCCCATGGATGGAGGAGCCTGGTGGGCTGCAGTCCATGGGGTCGCTGAGTTGGACACGACTGAGCGGCTTCACTTTCACTTTTCACTTTCATGCATTGGAAAAGGAAATGGCAACCCACTCCAGTGTTCTTGCCTGGAGAATCCCAGGGACGGGGGGGCCTGGTGGGCTGCCGTCCCTGGGGTCGCACAGAGTCGGGTATGACTGAAGCGACTTAGCAGCAGCAGCAGCAAGATGGGTAGCCCCCTGTTAACCTCTGGTCCATGAAGGGGAGAGCCTCATTTCAAGTGGGACTTGGAATGTAGGCTGCTGACAAGATCTTCGGGAATCATGCACTTTTTAATTAAATTAAACAAATTTTTTTTTGGCTGCACCATGTGACATGTGAGATCTAATTCCCCAGCTAGGGACTGAACCCACGCCCCCTGCACTGGCAGCACAGAGTCTTAACTACAGGGCCACCAGAGAAGTCCGAGAAGCTGGCATTTTTGATGCCGATAATAGGACTGATGAGAACTCTGTAGACAGTCAGCATCCTTTTCTCTTTGGCCAGCTTGCCCCAAAAGGGACTCATCTAAACCCCCTGCTGCCATCTCTCCACCTGGCACCAGGCACAGAGTCTGAGCACAGTCATCACAGACCACCTCCAACCAGCAAGCCTGTGTGCCCACCTACTCACCAGGCTTCCCTGGTGGCTTAGTGGTAAAGAACTTGCCTGCCAATGCAGGAGATGCTGGAGATGCAAGTTTGATCCCCTGGAGAAGGAGATGGCAACCCACTCCAGTATCCTTGCCTGGAGAATCCCATGGACAGAGGAGCCTGGTGGGCTGCAGTCATGGGGTCGCCAAGAGTCGGACCCAACTGAGCACACACACGCTCATGTCCTCTATGCCTTCAGCCGTAGACCNTGATCCCCTGGAGAAGGAGATGGCAACCCACTCCAGTATCCTTGCCTGGAGAATCCCATGGACAGAGGAGCCTGGTGGGCTGCAGTCATGGGGTCGCCAAGAGTCGGACCCAACTGAGCACACACACGCTCATGTCCTCTATGCCTTCAGCCGTAGACCATTTCCTGATGGCAGTTGTGCTGCTTTGGAGACCCATTAAACCTAATTCCACAGCAATCCTTCAGGCATTGTGGAAGATCTGAGTATTTAGACCCTTGAGTTCTGCCATCTTGTTCAAGTTGGTGGAGGGAAACATCTGGAGTCCAGGGCATAGCTTGACATTGCCCGGTGATGCGTCAGACCTGATCAGAATCACTTAACTCCTTCTGACTGGCTGGGGCCCGTGGAGACTAACGTGAGTTGCCAATGTTAGATTGAAGGGTGGGATAAGTAGGTTTCATGAAAGCCAACGGATATAAAATGGAAACAATTCACTCTAGGCTGCTGGAACAAGGCCCAGTGGCATGCCACCAGCCTGGGGACAGGGGCTGCCTGCGGTGTGGCACCCTGCTGGCCGCAGCGTCCCCTGGCCAGCCAGGAAGGGCTGTGATTCCCAGAAGCATGGGTAACACAGCCACAACACTCGCTGGTGGATGTGGGGACAAGTGGCCCAGCTGCTTTTACCTCCGCGGCTTCAGCTGAATTACGGAGGCTGAGACGTGTAGAGACGCCTCTTCAGGAAACAACACACCGAAGGCGCCGTAAAACACCCGTGGGGCTTCGTGTGCTGTTTATTAGCAGTCTGTGAGGTGAAAACACATCAGGGTAAACCGCTTTGCTGGCAGGCTTTTGTCTCGCTTGGTTTTTTTGCTATCTCTGGGCTTTTGAACACTCAGCTCCTTTTCCTTGAATACAGTTTGAATCATGAGTTGGGTGGGGAGGACGGGATCTCTGAAAGCAGCGTCATCAATTGATGATGCGTGAGCAGTGTAGCGTGTACTGCGGACCCTTGTTAACTGGCCCGTGTGGTGGCGTGGAGTCCTTCCCGGAAAGGGCTCTGCTGCCCTCAGTTAGCGTCTGCCTGGGGACCCTGGAAACAGCTGGATGGGGGCTGGTGCAGGCGAGGGGGGCCGGGCTGGAGGTGGAGGGGGGCGCTGACCCCTTAAGGGGCAGCTGCCCTCACGGCCCACCTGGTCACCCCTTCTGACTGCTCAGCAAGAAAATATCGCTGATGATGGTGTCTGGGGAGAAGATAAAAGGGCTGAGTAGGGCCTGGAGAGGGAGAGGAATGGGAAGGGGATAAGAGTGGAGGAACAGGAGAAAAGAGGGCTGAGCCAGAACGTTCTAGAAAGCTGCCCCCCTCACTGGGACATGCCTGCAGTCGGGAAAGCTGCAAACCCGGGAAGTTTGGCAGTGGGTCATGGCTCGTGTCGTCCTGGGTACACTCTTGGAAGCTGCTCCCTACTGTGGGCAGAGTCCAGGCCAACCCCACCCCACCCCTGACCCCAGGGCTGGTCATCCAGCTCGGGGCTGGCCAGGCTGGGCCCGGAGCACCTCAGGGTTTCAGAGCCGGGAAGGGACCCTCTGACTCATCTGTTCAGAAAGCAGTTTTGTCTCCCTGGGGCCAGGTTGGCGGTCAAGGGGATGGCCTTCGCAGGAGGGCCCATGTCCTGTTGAGTTCTCAGCCACGGTCAGCCGCATCTCCTTCCAGCCCAGCTGCTGTCCTGACGTTGACCAGCTCCCCATACAGGTTGCTGCCAGGCCCTGGGTCAGGGCTGAAGCTTCTGTCCAGTGGGGAGCCTGGGAGCAAGCAGGCGCAGGGCCTGAGAGGCCTGGATGGGTCTTCTCAGCACTTTCCCCATGGAGCCCACCAGCCAGATAGCTCATGGCCTGGAAGCAAAACTCCCCGAGTTCCACGCAGTCCCCACGGCCCTCAGAACCCACAGCCAGCCCTCTGACGGCAGTGGGTGCCCCCACTCCCACCCCACCTGACATCTTATTGATTAATCTTTATTGTTAGAAAATTCAAAGGTACACCAGGGAGTTCACATCAGGTTCTGCGGCTGCGAGATGGTTTCTCATCTTTGCTGGCAAACAAGGCTGGAGCGGCTTCCCCAGCCCAGAACCTGGCTGGTTACAGCAGGGTCACCAAGGGGGACTGTCCCTGGCTGTCACACCTATCCGGTGAGCATTTTTCCAGGGCCCTCCACTGTTCCTTCATCCGCTGTGGGCTCCTTCTGAGTCACCAGGTGCTGGACGTGTTTCAGAGGAAGCCCGTCAGCATCCCCTTCCAGAGATGCCCTGACCCCTCCCCTGCCCACACAGGTGCACAGTTCCGTGCCATGGGCCACAGACATCCGGAGAGAAGATGCTGCAAGCCATTAGAAAGGAAATGTCACAGCCAGGGCCAGGCTCACAGACCTCGGTGCTCCTAAGAATCACCTGGAGACGACGTCCCTCATGGTCCAGTGGTTAAGAATCCGCCTGCCAACGCAGGAAATGCAGGAGACGCGGGTTTGATCCTTGGGTTGGGAAGATCCCTGGAGGAGGAAATGGCTACCCGCTCCAGTATTCTTGCCTGCAGAGTCCCCTGGACAGAGGAGCTTGGCAGTCCATGGGGCTGCAAAGAGTTGGGCATGACTCAGCATGCACGCGTTTGGCAAGTGTTTCTCGAGTATCCTCTGAAATCCTGAGGTACAGGGCTGGGCTCTGCAGGTGGTGGAGACAGTCCCATTTCTTGGGAGTAGCTTGGAGAGGAGGCAGCCAGCCTGCAGAGCATCAGGTGAGGGTGAGAGCTGGGGGGTGGACTCCTGAGGGAGCCAGGCCTCAGAGTCCCCTTTGGGGGCCTCGGCCACTGTGTCCCAGGCTGTGACTGTGGAGGGGCCACCGCCGGAAACCACGTGGGGTCCCCTCAGGGCACTGGCTTTGGTCTCCACCGGTGCTGTTGCCCACTGGCTCCCTCGTACTCCAGCGTCTCTGGCTCTCGCTGGCCGGGGTCGGGGTGGGAGGGGTGCAGTGTGTCCAGAGGCCCCCAGAAGGTGGGCAGTGACCCTGACCAGGGTGCTGCGGCTCTCGGGGCAGGCCCGCACCCCCAGAGTCCATTTACCATCAGGGTCCTGTGGCCCTGCCTCCAGCTGCCCGTTGCTCCCTGTGGGCGCTGGGCATCCGTCAGTCAAGTTAAGGAGGGACAAGAAGAGGTGGGCTGTGGGTGGGGGAGCTCCCAGGAGCTTCACTCGCCCAGGATCAAGGGTAGGTGCACATTTGGGGGTCTTCTCTACTCTGAGGACTTAGGATGAGGATTTGGGGAGGGGGTGGTACAGTTTAAGAAAAATAAGACCGAGTTTGCTAGCTTTTTTTTTTTTTTTAAGAATAAGAAGAGAAAAATCTCATCAAGTTACAAATTTTAAAAAGCCTACAAATACCACAAACAGAAATGGACTTGTCTGTGAATAAGCTGCCTGATGGAACATTTTCTCTTTACCCACGTGCATTTTGATTTTGTGATGCCATTTTTCTATAGAGAGTGCTGGGGTGTGGGGGCAGGGCAGCCTCTTTCCCATTACCCCTTCAGGGAGCCAGGCTCAGGCTGCAGGGGTCAAGTGGCCCCCTGACCCGTTCTCTTGGTCCTGGAGGACTGATTCTAGAATGAACCTGGGCAGGATGCTAAGAGGTCTGACAACATGGGGGAAGAGAGGACACATTTCCCCGCCTAATCCTGAGAGTGAATGTGTCTGCGTTTGGCAGTTGGCGTCTTTCCTTTTTCCAGCTGTCNGGGGTCAAGTGGCCCCCCGACCCGTTCTCTTGGTCCTGGAGGACTGATTCTAGAATGAACCTGGGCAGGATGCTAAGAGGTCTGACAACATGGGGGAAGAGAGGACACATTTCCCCGCCTAATCCTGAGAGCGAATGTGTCTGCGTTTGGCAGTTGGCGTCTTTCCTTTTTCCAGCTGTCCTCTCCTACATGGTTTGTGAACTCCTGCCCCAACCTTGGGCTTCCGCAGTGGCTCAGATGGTAAGGGATCTGCCTGCAGTGCATAAGACCCTGGTTCGATCTTCACACCCCTATGTGTGTGTGTGTGGTGTGCGTGTCTGTGGGCCCGTGTGCCTTTTCCCTGGGAGGAGGAAGCCCGCTGGGCTGTCAGACGTCTTGTCTTTGTTACCATCAGAGCTGGTTCGCAGAGTCTGCCTTGGGTCCCTCCTCTTTCTGGCTGCAAATAGCATCAGGCCTTTCTCCCTGAGCCACCCTCTCTATGTAACCTGTGTGTGTATGTCCGTTGCTCAGCTGTGTCCGACTCTTTGCAACCTCATGTTCTGTAGCCCACCAGGCTCCTCTTTCCGTGGAATTTCCCAGGCAAGAATCCTGGAACGGGTTGCCATTTCCTCCTCCAGGGGATTTTCCAGACCCAGGGATCGAACCTACCTTCTCAGACCTACAACCGGGCATCTTCCTTCTCATGGGCTCAGGGCTCCCTCTGCTGGCTCCCTCTCCTCTTCCCATCACCTGACAGCCTGTCATTCAGGGTCCAGCTCAAATGCCTCCTGCTCCAAGAAGCCTTCCCTGATATTCAGGGACAAATGATTCTCTTCTGCCCAGAGCTCCTTAGTGGCTTTTCCTCTGGGATGGTCCTTCTAGCGTCCAGCCTTGTGCTGGACGCTCCTGAAGCACGGTCTCACTCCTAAGAGCAGAGATTCTTATCTTCATCGTCCTCACACCCATCACAGTGTGTTCTGAACAAATAACTCTTCTCTTTTGACAGAGGAAAGCATCAGCACTCGGAGAGGTCAAGTGACGCTCGCAGGGGTTATTTGCCCAAAGCCTCCCAGCTGGTGACCGTGGAGTCAGATCAGTGTCCATGGACCCAGATGTGGCGTTTCCTGGAACCCATCATGACCACACCATTCAGAGCCTGTGGGCCCCACCCCTGTGCCCTGGGGCTGTGCTAGGCCAGGATCTGCAGGGGAAGGAGGGCTTGGGGACCCTTGAGCCTGTTGGTCCAGGTGGAGATGAGAGGGCATGGAAGGGGCCCATTACAGCAGGTGGGGTGTGGGGCCATCCTTCACATTTTCCTTATCACTGTCTCCACACACGGTGGGCTATGGAGAGGGGTCTGAGTGTTGCTTTGTATTTGTGTACATGTGGACGTGCCAAATACTTGTAGTAGTTATTTTTAACCCTTACGATAAAAATTTCACACGTTCCGAGAAACAAAGTAAATAATACAATGACCACCCCGCCCCCGCCATGTACTCAGCAAGGATAGATATCAATCAATATATGGTTTCCAGTGTTCTAGATGCTGCCACGTGCAGCCCTGGGTGTCATTTAATATTTTCCTCTAGTCCTGTACTTCCTGTACACTAGTTGGTAGATCTGGAAACTTGATAGGGCTTGTTTTTTTGTTTTTGGTCCAGATTGCTTCCTTTACAGGAGGTGGTCTTATTTCCATCAACGGCACATAGTGTTTTATTTGTTTATTTATTTTATATTGTGCTTGTTTACATTTTAACACGTTTTACTTTTTAAAATTTACTTTAAACATCTGTTTACTCGTTTATGGCTGCGCTGGTCTTCGTTGCTGTGTACAGACTTTCTCAGTTGTGGCGACTAGGGGCGGGTCTCCAGCTGCAGTGCGTGGGCCTCTCATCGGGGGCTTCGCTCTGTGGCAGAGCACGGGCTCTCGGGTGTTCGGGCTTCAGTAGCTGCAGCTCGGTCGTCTTGACTCACAGGCTCAGCAGTTGTGGCTCGAAGCTTCTTTGCCCCAAAGCACGTGGGCTCTTCCCTGACCAGGGGTGGAACTCGTTGCCCCCTGCTTTGGCAGGTGGATTCTTAACCACTGGACCACCAGGGTCGTCTCTGTGGGCATTTTAAAGTACAGCATATTTCAGAGAAGATCGGCGTGATCGTACGCATCTGAAGAAGGGGGAAAAGTCCCTTGCCCGGTAGATGCTGACTGGAGACATGGGGTGGGGTCTTGGTACAAGCTAGGTGATGAATTAGATCACAAATAAAAGGCTCCAAGCACACGGCTCAGCGGGTGCCCTCCTGAGGTTAGAGGAGCCCAGAGCTGGCTGCCTGCTCACCAGGGCAGGATGTCAATATTTGATGACATCCGGGGACCGCCTGGAGCGCCAGGTGACGGGTGTGTCGGCAGGAATCAGCATCAGCTTTTTCAAGGAACAGTACGTGGCTCCTGTTCTGCAAGGAGAGCCTGGAAAGTGTTCCAAGAGTCTCCTAGCTTCTGTCCTTAGTAGGAAAGGTGCTTCTGACCCTTGCTGTCAGTTCAGAGGGGCTGGTGGAGTGGAAGGTAAAAGAATGACAGAGTGAAATGTCTCTGAGTTGGGACTCCATTGGTGGATGAGGACCCCAGTAGAAGGTTCGATAGAAGGTGTTGGAGCCAGAGCTGGGATGGCAGCTCATGGCACCGTCTTCGTCCTGACAATGCCCTCCAGTCAGCCTCCACATCTGTTTGCAGATTGGGAGACCCCATTCGTCCTCTGCTGACGTTGTGATTTCCTAGAACACTGAGGCTTTGTAGGCCCTTCATATTAGATAATTAATTTATTTGACTGCACCGGGTCTTAGTTGCGGCATACCTCTTGGGCTTCCCAGTGGTGCTAGTGGTAAAAAACTCGCCTGCCAGTGCAGGAGGAAAAAAGAGACACAGGTTTGATCCCTGGCTCAGGAAGATCCTTGGAGAAGGGCATGGCAACCCACTCCAGTATTCTTGCCTGGAGAATCCCACGGACAGAGGAGCCTGGCAGGTTACAGTCCATGGGGTCACAAAGAGTCGGACACCACTGAAGTGACTTAGCACACACACACTTGAGAATTCTTAGCTGCGGCCTGTGGGATCTAGTTTCCTGAGGGATGGAACCCAAGCCCCCTGCATTGTGGGCAAGGAGTCTTAGCTGCTAGACCGCCAGAGAAGTCTCTTCGCGTCCTTTTTATTGTTATTGCTTCTCTGTTGGCCTTGCCTCCCCAGTGAAAGGGTTCTCCTGCACGCTGCAAAGCGCCATGATAGACCCAAATCAGGATCTGAGCCATCCTCATTTGTTCTGCATGTGAAGGTGTTCAAGAACTTTGGAAGACAGTTGCTGGAGAATTTCATTGCAAGATGCCAAAGTGCTTTTCAAAAAGAAAAAAAAAAAGCTGAAAGTCCTGCTGAAAATCCTTTCTGAGTTTCACTCCTCTTGGAGAGAGGCCCTCCAAGGCTCAGAACCGGCAAGCCATAAAGATAAGAAGCCACGCAGCCTTCTCATCTTGGAAGGGCTTATCTGTATTGGGTCCAGGGAAAAGCTGCCTCCTAGAGGACGCCCCCCATTGGCCTCCTCACTGTGGACTTTACCAGGGCCGTGTCCCCAGGCCCCTGACGTCAGGCCCCTGTACCTGTGGGCAGGGCCACGTTGGGTCATTGAAGTGAGCACACCCTGGAGAGGCAGGAAGCGTTAGCTGGAGTCAGAGTCGGGCGCCAGCAGGGCCCCTCCCCGGGGCCCTCTGCACTTGAGATAGCGCGGGGAAACTTTCTCATTATCAGTGTGACCTCCAGGGCCCTGAGCTGCCCGTTAATCATTACCTGAGAAGGGCTGTATCCTGGGCTCTCGGGCCTGTTTTTGCATCCAGCTGGGTTTATTACAGGCCAAGGGGCCTTGGTGGGTGTTTGTATTGCATACTGATGGGTGGCCACTGGGCTCCAGCTCACCCTTGCTGGATGTAAGACACAGGCCTCTCCTGGGAAACTTGGGTCATCTGGGCGGGTGGTACCCCGTCCCTTGAGCTACTGGAGGCCCTGAGCACCCAGCATCTCCTAGGGGAGAAAACCCAAGACAGAACTGGGGCACAGGAAGGCCAGGCCAAGAGGTGAAACCTCTGAGTTGGACGGTAAAGAAGCCAGGATGAGTCATGGCTGTGCCCCTGGGGGGCCTCTGCTCAGGGTCCAAACTGCTGGGCCAGATCGGGCTTCCTGTTCTGAAACCCTCTCTCCTTCTTGAAACCCCCCTCCTCCTCCTGTTTGTCCTCAGAGTTGCTGAGATCTACTGGAGATGGTCGATGCACCTGTTGCGAAAGCGAGCTGACTTTCCCGGTAGCATCTCCCAGCTTCCTGATGACCATAACCAAGTTCTCAGCAATCAAAGAAAGTTGCAGGGGTGGGGATGGGGCCCAGGGCCACCTGCCCAGATGGCCTCCCCTGAAGGAGTCAGGTTTTACAGGGACACCTGGCCCTGACCCAGTCACTCAGCACAAAATCCCCGTGCCTCCCCAGCCCCAACTCACCCGTGTGCAGTGCTGTCCACATGACGCTGCCCACCTCTCCCCCACCGCCTGCTTTCCCACTGCCTCCCCAAACTGGCCGCCTCCTAGACCCTGCCCTTGAGCCAGCGGCCTTCTCTAGACTGCCCGTCTTATTCAAGGCCTGAAACTCCTTCCCTTCCTCCAGGTGGGGTCTGCTCAGGACCAGGTCTGAACCGCAGTCCATGCTCCATCTGATCCGAGCTGATTTGTGTGTTTTCCCTGAAGTTGGTGCCCGGGCTGCACTGGGCTGGGCAAGGCTGCCCTTTCCTTTGGGTCACTCCAGGGAGCTCCTGGGCCTGCTGCAAGTACAGGGGTGTCACAGGGGTGACGCTGGGGCCCCTTCTGTGTTGCTGGGAAATCTGTCTCTGCCTGGGGTTGGTGTCTGTGCAGAATAAGAGGGGACTCTTGGTTCAGATGCGCGTCCTCCTGTGTGCATCGCGTGAGCCCCTCCACCCGAGGGTGGTGAGGGGGAGCCTGCACTCACAGGCCCTCCCCCTCTGTAATCCAGGCAGTGGGGGTGGACATGGGAGCAGCTTCTTCCAGGGAAGGGGCTTAAACAAAGGCTAGATCTGAAGCCCCTCCCCCTTGCACCCCCAGGGCATTTGTGGGCGGCCCTTTGGTTGGCACAGGGCACAGCTGCTGTTGCCAGGCAGGCACCCGGGCTAGTGAGTGGCCTGCATCTAAAGCTGCCTCCTTTATGCTCCCTTCCTCCTGGCCCTCATTCCTGAGTTTGCATGATGGGAGAATACGTCACTACAGACGAAGCCTCCTTCCTCTCTCTTATGTCACGTGCTTAGTGATCAGTTGTGTCCGACTCTTTGGACTCTGTGGACAGTAGCCTACCAGACTCCTCTGTCCATGGGATTCTCTGGGCAAGAATACTGGAGTGGGTTGCCATGCCCTCCTCCAGGGGACCTTCCCAACCCGAGGATTGAACTGAAGTCTCCTGCGCTGGCAGGCGGATTCTTTACCCCTGAGCCACCAGGGAAGTCCTATTTTTATGACACAGTTGACAGCATTAGTTTCCTTCGTGATTTCTTTTATTACCCTCAATTTTTATTAATCCCATGGCTGCAGGTGATAACAATCTCATAAAATAATCACTGGGTGAAGCTTTACTGGGAGACCCACTCTGATGAGTTTGAGAGTGAGCGTTTCTTCACCCCCAGGATATTGGGATATTGAGATTTGCAACCGTAGGGACTGTAGCCCACCAGGCTCCTCTGTTCATACAATTCTCCAGGCAAGAATACTGGAGTGGGTAGCCGTTCCCTTCTCCAGGGGATCTTCCCAACCCAGGGATCGAACCCAGGTCTCCCGCATTGCAGGTGGATTCTTTACCAGCTGAGACACCACTTCACTTCACTTTGTCCCCCAGAGTGAGGGGGTGCTGGGCACAAGGGCAGGGGCCCCTCAGTGCACCGGCATCACCTCCAGGATTTATGACAGTGGGTCCTCTCCTGTGACAGGCTCACCTGGGGCTTAGAGCAGAGACAGTTTCTCTGGAGCTGTGAGCCTCACAGTTGAGGGCTTGGATGCAGATACAGCTGACGGGCAGGGGACAGAGGAGGGGCCGCCCCCAGTGTGCTGTGTGTCCTGGGTTCACGGTGTGGGGGACGGGTCGGAGCTGCTGGGGCCTATTTAACTAATGGACCCCAAGCAGAGGAGACAGAGCCTCTGCACGAGGTCAGCTGTCCCATCTGGGAAGCCCCGGATTCCCTTCAAAGTGAAAGCGCCAGCCACTCAGCCATGTCTGATCCTTTGCGACCCCATAGAATGTCCCCCGCCAGGAGTGACGGGATAGGGTGGGTTTCAGCTTGCCCTCAGAATCCAGCTCATCCTGTCACTGTCCTTTTGTGTTTTCAGAACGGTCCTTTCTTTAGCATCCTTCTGCCCACACCAGCCTCGCTACCCCGTGCAGCCTGGTCCTTCCTGCCCCCAGGGACTTGGGTCCTGATCCCAGCTCAGTAGCCCCAAGGCCCGCATCCTGCTCCGGTCAGTCCTGCCCAGCACCAGCGCTCCTGCACTCACGCTCTTTCTGTCACATTTATGACCCACTTGACGGAAGCTGCGAGCGTTTGAAGACTCACTGCTCGGTACTTTAGTAGCATGTTGTATCTCTCTCCTGGCTTTTATACACACTTTCATTAAAAATCAATGCTCTGCAAACATACTCAGCTCAACTTTTCATACTCAACACTTGCTTATTTAACTCAGAGAGAAAAAGGACAAACAGACTCCCTGGAGTCCAGCCTGGTCCCCAGCTTGGCGTGTGCCCAGCAGAAGTGCACAGTGTCCCCCGGGAATACACCAACGTGTGCTCTAGTCACAATGGCCCAGACCATGCCCAGCCCTCAGGAGCACTGCCAGGAGAGGGGCAAGCAGATGGGGACACGTCCCCGTGGGGCCCAGCCCCAGGTGAGGGCAGTGGCCATGGGGGTGAGCCAGCACAGGCGTCCGCTTGACCCAGAGGGAGGCAGGCGCACAGAGAACTTACATGGCAATCAAGAACCTGCCTGGGGCTTATGAAATCAGGACGGTGGTCCCCGGGGAGGGAAGCGCCTGGAAGGGATGGGGCTCCCGGGGAGGGAAGCGCCTGGAAGGGGCTGGGGGCTCCCAGGCCGATCATGCTCTGTGCTGTGACTTGGGTGTGGGGCCCACAGGCAAACACCCTGGGTAGGGAATTCATTGAGCTGTACTCTTGTGATTTGTGTGCTTTTCTGTTATTAATATACTTCAGGAAAAGAGCTTCTGGAAAAACCCTGCCCCCCAACATCAAATTCACTCTGGATTTGGTGCCTTTTAGGAATTTGTCATTTTAACCAATTACTGTAGTCTCAATGGCCCATTTCTTCAGCTCTTACCAAGGACCGTTCTGTGGCATGCTCAGGACCACTGGTCCTTGCCTGCATTGTGTTTTGATACTTCTTGACATCAGCTCAACCCCAACGCAGCCCTCATTGGCATGATTAACAAGAAAGGCACTGATTTTTTTTTTTTGCTGGGCGCTGAGGGGCAGGGAACAGACAGCACACGTCGGATCTTCATGCCGAGGGTGCCGTCCTAGCCGGCCCCTCTGCAGTATGAGGCCAGCACACCTGACCCCCATGCCCTGTCCTCCCCCAGGGTCAGAGGTTGTGCTTTGACCTCACCCCATGTGGGCAACCCTCCCGGCCCGAGCTGGAGGAGCTGGGCCTTTGAGGGAGGCTGAGGGCTGGGATGTGCCTCTGGCTTTCAGTTTTCAGCGGGTTGGGGCCCAGTGAGCACATGAGGTGGCCAGCCTGGATGTGTGGGAAGAAATGGGTAGGGAGCGGGGGTGAAACCACCTCCCACGGCTGCCTGAGGGGTGCTCACTGGTTACACATTAACCGGGGACCAGCCGCGTGGCTGCCCGGGGCCTCCGGCGAAAGCCGCACAGGCATGTTTATAGCCAACAGCCTTCCAAAAAGTGACCTCTCCTGCCACATGCGCCCGCTCCCCCTTTCATGTCAGCCTCGTCATCAGGCTGAGATGACAGGTGAGCAAACAGCAGGGGCGGCGGGCCAGGGAAATCCCTGTGCTCAGCCAGGCCACAAAGCTTCCCGCACCTGACCCTGACCCTTTATCTCCTGGGAACAGTCTGTGCAGATAACGGAGCCACGGGGGCGGCTGTTCCCCTGGAAGGAGGCCCCGGGGTTGAGGGGGAGGAGCGGGTGCGGGGAGGGCTCCGTGGAGGGGATCACTTCATCTCCACCAGGGAAGGAGCCTTCGGGTTTTCTAGAACTAAGACGCTGAGAGATGCTGGGGAGGAGGAGCCTCTGTCAGGGCCCAGGGGGAGCGAGGTGATGGAGGCCTAGCCTGTGTGAACCTCTGTAGCCGCGAGGCCCTTTGCCATGGATGCTGATCGTGGTCAGCTGAGCCCCTGTGCTCACGTCCCAGTTTGTCTGGGCCCTGAAATACCCGGGACAGGAGAGACCCGGAACCCACCCCTCAGCCCCCTGGGGTTTCAGAATCCTGGGCAGTGAAATGGGGACAGGACTCATCAAGTCCTAAAATAAAGCCAGGGCAAGTTCTGAGGGCCTAGAAAGCCCCCTTGGTTCTCAGGCCATAAGCACACAAGCCTGCTTTCTGTCTCCACGGATCTGACCTCCAGGGGCCTCATACAGGTGGACTCCCGCAGCCCTCATCTTTTTTCCCGCAAGTATTGTCCTCACTGCCCTCCACACTGTAGCCTGTGTCAGGATTCACTGCAATTTGAGGGCTGAATACTATTCCATTGCATGGATACATTGCAGTTTGTTTGTCCGTTGGTCCAGTTTGTGGACACTTGGGTAGCTTCTACCTTTTGGCTACTGTGAATAGTGATGCTCTGAGCACAGGTGTGCAGATACCTGACCTCCAAATTGTGAAGTGTTTGGAATCTTTCACCTTGTGCCAAATGAGGGGACTTCCCCACTGGCCTGAACAGAAGGCAGGGGAGCGGCAGCCAGGATGCTCGAAGGCCACCCTGGGGCGGATGGTATCTGTCAAGGGGAGAGACAGGACAAGGGTGGGTGTGGCCAACCCTTGCCTGCCCCCTGCCCATCTGCCCCAAGGAACATGCCATAATCTCACAACACGTTCGCCCGCCTTAACCTTGGCCGGAGATTGTTGAGCTGGGGTCTTTGTTGCCTTTAACTAGGATGTCCCTGTGACCCCGTCTTCTGGGACACCCCCTCCCTCACCCTCATCCCCATCCCTGCCTCTGACCTATCTTCCCCACCACCCCACCCCATCTCTGCCTCTTCTCACTGTCCCGTCCAGTCGGGTCCAAGCAGAGTCAGGCTCCGAGCCTCAGAGGCAAGGTTCACACCTGCTAGTCCTGCTTGGAAACCCATTCCAGATCTTGGTTGCCTTGCCAGTAAAATGGGACTGATCACCACATCCACTCTATGTGGGATTTTGTGTGTGTGTGTGTGTGATAACTAAATGGGCAATAGACTTCCCTGGTGGCTGAGTGATCAACAGTCCGCCTGCGAAGCAGGAGATGCAGGGTTCAATCCCTGGGTCTGGAAGATCCTCTGGAGGATGGAATGGCAACCCACTCCAATATTCTTGCCTGGAGAATCCCATGGATGGAGGAGCCTGATGGGCTACTGTCCATAGCATCACAGAGTCAGACATGACTGAAGTAATTGAGCACAACTGGGCAATACCATAAGAAAGAGAGTTACAGTTTCTTAGGTATCAAGATTGGTGACATCAGCATGTGAAAGAAGCAGGGAGTGCCAACCTTCAGGCAAAACTTAGGCTTCATTCAGAATCTTTTGTGGATGTGAAATGTGCATGAAAATTACAAGTTGTTTGTTCTGAGCACTAAGGAGGGAAAATGCTGGCAAGGTCTCAGAATACTAAAGATGACGCCAACCGGTGTTGAGGGTTCCCAGTGCCGCCCTTGCGTTGTCTCATCCATTCTTCACCGTGATCCAGGGAGAGCCATGGTTTCACCCTTCCAATTCTATAAAGGAGAAAACCCAGCACAGGGTTTGGTGCTCAAGGTCACGGAGTGGGAAGTGTGAGGGCGGGCGTGGGGCCTGGGCAGTTGGCAGAGGGATTGTGCCTTTTGACCGCGTCCCGCCCTGTCTCCTGACTTCCGGAAGATGCTCGGGCCTGTCCTGGAGGGCGGAACATAGGGCCCCTCATCTCCTGCCCGCAGCCGTACCAACAGCCAGCTCCCTCCTTTCCCTGAGGTTCCAGGCACTGGAGGGCTGCGGCCTTGAGGAGGCCTCCACTTGACAATAGCCCATCAGATGGGGTTTCTGGAAAGATCCCCTGGGCGAGCTCTCTATGAAAGTCCAGCTCGGCTCCCTTGGTCCAAAAGCAGACACTTCAGCTCTGAACCTCAAAACATAGCCTGTTTGCTCAGGGGGTCCTGTGTCTTACGGAATGGTTAGTTCATCTCTGCCCACCTCAGTGGCTTTCGCCCAGACCACTATTGAACAGGGCTAGTGTGCGCACTCTGGGACAGCTCAGATGCTGCCAGCTGCGTGTCCTTAGCCCACCTGCTGGCCAGTGCTCTGGGCACAGAAGCCGACCACAGGGATGGGAACACCTTGGGGCCCCCTTCCTGGCCCACCACTGTCGTCCGCTCCAGGTGCTCTAGGTGGAGCAGACACTTCCAAGATCAGTCGAGGTGGCCTCCACCCTCTGAACACAAAAAAACTGAAAGGAAAACTGGCCACACAGAACGCTCACACCGCCCAGGGGCCCCCATGTGAGGACGTGTGCGCATTTACTTTGTGCTGAGCAGTGAGGCAGGTGTGGACCTTGAGTAGGAACATGAGCCCGACAGGTGGGCACCAAGGAGGAGGGCAGGAGAGCATCTCCCAGCCTGGGGACCTGGTGGGGTGGGAGTGGGGGGTGGAAAGCCTTCTATGCAGGAGCGTGGCTCAGCCAGGGGTGGGGTTGTTCAGCAGCCCCCACCCCGAGGGTCCACCTTTTCATTTCTCATGTAGCTGGTCACCTGGGTTGACCAGGCAGAAGATGTGAGAGACCTGGAATCTTCCTCCCAGTCAATTCAGTTATCCTTTGATTATGTTGCCTTCTTGACCACCTTGAAGCAGGAACTGAATAAAGCTGTTCCTATGGTGTGTATGCTTGCTCTGTTTCTCTCTGTCTCAGCTCAGCTGTGCTGTTACGGCTCCTTGACTGCCTGTAGCATCTCCCGTCTTGCTTCCTTTCACCTACTCATCCTTCCTCAGACGCCCACAGTGCCAGACCCCTCCTGCAGCATGCGGCCACCAGCTTTCCCTGCCCTGAAGCACATTCATATTCCTAAGGAGTTTCCAGTCACTGTCACTGTATTTCTCTCTCTTGTTGTGTCTGACTCCAGCGACCCCGTGGACTGTAGCCCTCCAGGCTCCTCTGTCCATGGGATTCTCCAGGCAAGAGAACTGGAGTGGGTTGTCATTTCCTCCTCCAGGGGATCTTCCTGATTCAGGGATTGAACCCATGTCTCCTGTCTCCTGCATTGCACGTGTATTCTTTACGCACTGAGCCATCAGGGAAGTCCGATGATCTTGGCTTTCTTTATTTCTAGATTCTTTGAAGACCTGTGGGTTCAGCCACTCACCTGACACCTGCCCAGTAAAGTCAACTAAGAAAGCTCCTGGACTGTGGGGGAGTTGTGAGGACTCTTTCTACTTCTGCTAAACTCAGAGAATGCCATGAATTTCCCAGAAAAGAAAACAGAAGTTAAAATAAATATTAACAAAGTTATATTTTGTGACGGGCCATGAAAATGCTACTCTTCTCTTTTCTAAACTCAATCATAGAATATTAGTTTACTTTGTGGCATCAAATGACTCTCTATTTCTCCGTGACTGAATTTTTATTGTCGCGCTGGCCCCCTCCCTCTGTCTTGCCCGGCCGCCCTGGTGCCTGTATCAGCTCAGAGAATTTCAGGCAGCAGGGCGGGGGGATGGTTTTTCCCTTACGGGTAAGGCTCCGAACAAATTCTGCTAATCTCAGGGCTTGGTGAGACTCTTTGCTCAGAAACTTTATGGCCACTGGGAACTGATGGTTTGTGTTTGTTCTTCAAATAAAGGAACCTTGGAGGCAGAGAAGGGCATTTTCTCTGTAGCTGCTGAGTTTTGAAATCTTGAGCCCTCTTCCTTATCAGGCCTGTTTATTACAGGTTTCATAAATGTTTTATGAGGCCATGGTGAGGCCCTGCTGACTTGGGGTGGTGGCAGCTGTCTCCAACCTTCCACATTGTTGACAAGATCAAAGGACAGATTTACCACCTGATAAGATTGGGCGGATAAGATCGGGCGGAATCCCAAACTGACTTTTTGCCTCCATGCACACGGCAAACACCCTGGGCTGGCCGGGGGTGGGGGCGGGGGGTGGGCTTTTTCTTTGCTGGTTGGAGCCCTTTGTCTCCTGCATCATTTGTGGGACCAACCGCACCTCCCAAGCAATTCCCACCCCAATCGCCGTTCAAATCAATCACTGTTTCTCTTTCACATTTTCAGAATTTTTTTTTAATGTATGTTTTACAGACTGAAAATTATCTGTGTGCTTCCATCCCCCCACCCCATGTGTTGATACATGTGACATAGATTTTAAAATACGTGCAATGGAAAAGAGGAAAAATGTGTGCTTGGAAATACTTTACGGTCAAATAAATCTCTAGTATATTTATGTGTTCATGGAGAGGAATGATATTGAATGTTTCTAGCCATTGTTGACATTTGACTACCATTGCCTTGAGCATGACTGCTGCCAATTAGAACCTTCCTTTTATCAGAAAACTCTCTTTATCTTGAGACGGAGGGCCCAATTCTTTCCCGTGTCAAAAGAAGTCTTTCTGATTTTCCAGCAATGCCCAGCTCCTCGCCCACTTGCCTTCTCTGAGGCTCAACCAGTCCCTCTGCTCCTGGCTGTGGTGTCAGGCCAGATAGATTGTTGCTAAGTCACTTCAGTCATGTCTGATTCTGTGGGACCCCATAGACGGCAGCCCACCAGGCTCCCCCATCCCTGGGATCCTCCAGGCAAGAACACTGGAGTGGGTTGCCATTTCCTTCTCCAATGCATGAAATAAAAAAGTGAAAGTGAAGTCACTCAGCCGTGTCTGACTTAATGATCCCATGGGCTGCAGCCTACCAGGCTCCTCCATCCATGGGATTTTCCAGGCAAGAGTACTGGAGTGGGTTCTCCGGCCAGATGGATGGCCCTGTCTATTTCGGGGTTGGCTCTAAAAGTATCAGGAGTGTTCTGGTATGTTCCGGTAGTGACACACACATCTGGGTGATGCTTTACAGTTGCCGAAGCCTACTCTGCTCACTATTAAGGGGCCACTTTATCATCCACCTTGTTCTAGAAGGGCTGGCAAGCAGACCCTGAGAGAACCTGCGAGGACAGCTCTCCTCCCCTGGACTGAGGTTTCCATCCTTCCCGCCTCCCTTCTCCCCAGCCCGTGGGTCTCCCTTTGCCCTGAGCTCCCCAATCTTTCTCTGTCGGGGTGCCCTCCCCCCCACCAGCTCTGCATCTTCTCCTTTTCATCTCTGTTTCAAACACACCTGCACCTGCCGGGTGTCCTGAGGGCTCTTGGAAAGTGAGTTGATAAATGAACCCCCATGAAAGTGAGCTTGCGGGTCAGCCCTCTGATTGACTGTGCCCCTCCCCTCCCTTGGTGCTCAGGTGTGCAGAGCCCTGGATGGCAGTGGTGGTGACTGCACCACCGGGGTCACGCCGTGTGCCCCCTGTCCTGCAGGCTCACCTGGACCCTGCTTTAGGAGACGCGGGTGTCTTCTGAGCCAGCCCTTCGGCTCTCCCCCAGCGCCAGGATCCGGGCACAGGTGTTCACACGGAGATGGTTCCAGCATGGAGACATGGCCCTTCCCCACTCTGGGTACAAGCTCAGGCCAGGGCTCTGTTTTCTGAGTCACATTTGGGAGGGTAAAAGCACACCCATGTTCTGTAAATGCTTCTCAGGGGGCGTGGGATTGTCACAGGGACTGAAGGACCAGCCTTGGGTTGGGTCGGGCTTGAAAAGAGACAGGAAAAGTCACTTGGAAAAGGACTTCGGAAAATAAAGGAAAGGCGGTTTAAAAAGACTCGTGTGTAGGATTCAGAAGCAGCAGTGTGTGCCTGGGAGTAGGTTTACTTCCCTGGCGGCGTCAGCCTCTTCTGCACTACTGCACTTACGGTTAACTCAGGAAGAAGCCGATTGGAAACCAGCCCCTCGGCCTCTGGTCTACGCAGCGGCAGAGGCCTCCCATAGCAGAGCTGGGTGCACATCATCTTCTTGGGAACAAGGTGTGCAAGGAGAATAGATCTGTTGAAAGTGCAGATTCCTGGCCAGCAGAAAGCTAGGGTGGCTTTGGAACTGGCATTTGATCTGGATGCTCTGACTGGCTCTGATGCCGGATGCGGCTCACCTTGTGAAGGCTGGCCTGGCTGGCCGGACGAGCCCTGAGCCACAAGGGGAGAGAGCTGACTTCCAGCCTCCCCTCTGCTGAGTGACCTTGGACAAGTCACCCTGCCCAGATGGGTTACAAGGTCCTCTGGCCCCTACGGCCCCCACTGCACCACCTCCACACCAGTTTCAAAACTGGGGGAAGCTAGGGTAGTACCCAGGCCTTCCCCGGTGGCTCAGTGTAAAGCATCCACCTGCAGTGCAACAGCTGCAGGAGACTTGGGTTCGATCCCTGGGTCGGGAAGATCTCATAGAGGAGGGCATGGCGGCACGCTCCAGTATTCTTGCCTGGGAAATCCCAAGGTCAGAGGAGCAAGATGGGTTATAGTCTGCTGCTAAATCGCTTCAGTCGTGTCCGACTCTGTGCAACCCCCTAGACGGCAGCCCACCAGGCTCCCCCATCCCTGGGATTCTCCGGGCAAGAACACTGGAGTGGGTTGCCATTTCCTTCTCCAATGCACGAAAGTGAAAAGTCAAAGTGAAGTCGCTCAGTTGTGTCCGACCCTCAGCGACCCCATGGACCGCAGCCTACCAGACTTCTCCATCCATGGGATTTTCCAGGCAAGAGTACTGGAGTAGGGTGCCATTGCCTTCTCCGGGGTTACAGTCTGTGGGGTTGCAAAGAGTCAGACATGACTGAGCATGCTCACATGCAGGTTAGTATCTAGATATTTTGCTTGGCTCAGCTCTGGGGAACTTCAGAACTCTGAAGAGGGGTGTATCTTTATACTTTGATCCAGAAGGCCATGTTGGCAGAGGGCTGGCTCTCAGACTCCTGTCTGACCCTGGTTCCTGCAGCCACCAGGCCAGGTGGCTACCCTGACCACATGGCCATTACCAAGCCATGCAGCCCTACCTCCACACTTTAGGAGGAGCAGTGGCATTGGGCCACCTCTCATTCACCAGCTGTGTGACCTTGAGTCCCTTTGCCTCTCCTAGCCTTGGCTTCAACTTCATTAAAATGGGGTCATAGTAACAGGATCTGCTTCATAGGGGCTTCCCTTGTGGCTCAGACAGTAGAGAACCTGCCTGCTAATGCAGGAGATACAAAAGTTGAAAAAAAAGCTGAAAGTGAAAGTTGCTTAGTTGTATCTGACTCTTTGCAATCCAATGGACTATATGTTCCATAGAATTCTCTAGGCCAGAATACTGGAGTGGATAGCTGTTCCCCTTTCCAGGGGATCTTCCCAACCCAGGGATGGAACCCAGGTCTCCCACATTGCAGGCAGATTCTTTATCAGCTGAGCCACAAGGGAAGCAAAACAACACTGGAGTGGGTAGCCTATCCCTTCTCCAGCAGATCTTCCCGACCAGGAATTGAACTGGTGTCTCCTGCCTTGCAGGTAGATTCTTTACCAACTGAGCTAACAGGGAAGCCAATGCAGGAGATACAAAAGATGTGGGTTCAATCCCTGGGTCGAGAAGATCCCCTGGAGGAGGGCATGGCAACCCACTCTAGTATTCTTGCCTGGAAAATCCCATGGACAGAGGGGCCTGGTGGGCTGCAGTCCATGGAGTCACAAAGAGTCAGACATGACTAAGTGACTAATACATTGGGCACAGGGATTTGGGGGTGTAATTGTATGGAGTTAATCTGTACGAGATGCTCATCCTGGCACCTGGCACTTAGTGAGTAACTGCTGGGGGATGTCGTTGTTGCCGTTGTTACAACACCTTACAGTTTACGAGGCGCTTCTATCAATATTACAGGTTCCTGTGATTTTCGTAAAGACTCGTGGAGAAGGCAAGTCATTCCACAGTGCTGATCAATTAACTGTGACTCAGAGAAGTTCCAGGAGCTCATTTCTTTGGCCGCCAAACCAGGAGTGGTTTCTGATTCACAACGATGATGTCTGACTTGAGGTTGGTGGAGACTCGTGTTTGGAAGGACTGGGGTTCGTGTCTGTGGACGTGTACTGCTTCCACAGCAGTCCTGAGAGTGTTTAGAGTGTCGTGGTGATGGTGGGGGCACCAGGCTGTCCTCAGGGGCCGGCTATGTGCTGTGGCTGGGGCCCAGTGCCCCCTCTCCCCACTCCCTCTGTCCCACGTCCCCAGCCACCATGCCCTGTTTGGATCAGGACGTGGGCGGAGCAGCAGAACCAAGGAGCACAGGCGTGGTTTCAGGTCGGAGGACAAACTCGATGCCAAAAACTCAAGTCTGCAGCCAGGGCTTCCCCTCCCTGAGCTCCAGCCTGGGCCCAGTGTTCGAGGCAAGCGTGGGGCAGCCAATGAAGATGGCCTGCAGGTGGCACAGGCCTAAGGCTGCCAGCCCAGACTGAGGCAGGGACACAGGACCCTGGGGAAGCCCTGGGGTGGAGGGCACAGATCTCTCCTGCTCTCTGTCCAGAACCAGCCAGCATCTCTGATGAGTGCCGTCCACCTAGTAGGGAGCTTCAGCTTGAAAGCCCTGCTGTGTTTGCTGGGGTGGTGGTGGTGGGTGAAGGGAAGCACAGGCTGGGAAGCACAGGAGATCCAGATGGAGAAAACCTGTGCCGAGCATGGATGCTGAGGCTGAAGCTCCGGTACACCTGATGTGAAGAGCTGACTCATTGGAAAAGACCCTGATGCTGGGAAAGATCGAAGGCAGGAGGAGAAGGGGGTGACAGAGGATGAGATAGTTGGTTGGCATCACCGACTTGATGGATGTGCATTTGAGCAAGGCGCCGGGAGATGGTGGAGGACAGGGAAGCCTGGCGTGCTGCANTGATGTGAAGAGCTGACTCATTGGAAAAGACCCTGATGCTGGGAAAGATCGAAGGCAGGAGGAGAAGGGGGTGACAGAGGATGAGATAGTTGGTTGGCATCACCGACTTGATGGATGTGCATTTGAGCAAGGCGCCGGGAGATGGTGGAGGACAGGGAAGCCTGGCGTGCTGCATTCCATGGGGTGGCAAAGAGGCTGGCGTGACTGAGTGACTGAACAACATCAGCAGACGCCAGTGGGGAATCCTGAGCCAACAGCAAAGTGAGTGAATGAGAAAGAGACCAGACTCCGGGTTACACAGCGGTTCCTTGGGGGTGGTGGCCCAAGGGCCCTTTGCTGGAGGTGGTCCCCGGGTGCTGTGTCCAGGATCATCTTGCAGGCTACTCCTTCCTCCTCGACCCGAAAGTGCAGATTCCTGTGAAGCCCTCTGGAAGGTGGTTTCCTTGCAGGAGGCCCGTGCAGGCGGGGGTGGGGGTGGGTGGAAGCTTGAGAGCAGGGCAGCTGGGGCCATGGGGTGCATGCGTCTCTGTCCCTGAACGGCCCCCAAGGCCTCCCAGGCCCCTAAGGCCCTGTGCCAAGGCTGCCGATCGCCCAGCAGCCTCTGGCTCGGGCCTTGTGGCCCTGTCTTTTTATGGACAAGTCTGAGGAGGAGGCTGGGCTGGGATTGGGGCTGGGTGGGGGTGTTGAAGGAGAAGGCAGCTTTTATTATCTGTGCGATTGTTTCCAAAACATTATCAACTCAGATTATTGGCCACAAATTTTCACCCGAAATCAGAGAGTAATAGGCTTTTACGGTGCAGTAAAAAGAGTATTAGCCCATTCTGGGGTTGTCTCACTCGCTGTTTACTCCGTTTTATCAATATTGCCATAATTTGACACTTGTGAGTAGAGGAAGATTGTAAAGTGTCCATAGATCCTGTAAACTGTGCTAAATAGAGATTAGTATTACTCCTAAGTTTAAACCCTAGTAAAAGATAATTAAATTGATGGATGTGGCTGTAAATCTCCCTTTTATCAAGTGCTCACTCTCGTGCGGGCTGTCCCGAGCCTTATTATTTTACAGCATCATTAATGCTCTGGCAGCATCAGCACCGGAAACGGATGCTGCTGGCTGCCGAGTGAGGAGGCACCAAGATATATAGGTCGTTGTTGTTGTCCAGTCGCTCAGTTGTGTCCGACTCTCTGTGACCCCGTGGACTGCAGCACGCCAGGCTTCCCTGTCCTTCACCATCTCCTGGAGCTTGCTCAAACTCATGTCCATCAAGTCGGTGATGCATCCAACCATCTCATCCTCTGTCATCCCCTTCTCCTCCTGCTCTCAGTGTTTCCCAGCATCAGGGTCTTTTCCAGTGAATTGGCTCTTTGCAAGGGACGCTGAGGAGTCTTCTCCAGCACCATAATTCAAAAGCATCCATTCTTTAGTGCTCAGCTTTCTTTATGGTCCAACTCTCACATCCATACACGACTACTGGAAAAACCATAGCCTTGACTATATGGGCCTTTGTCGGCAAAGTAACGTCTCTGATTTTGAATACACTGTCTAGGTTTGTCATAGCTTTTCTCCCAAGGAGCAAATATCTTTTAATTTTGTGGCTGCAGTCACTGTCCACAGTGACTCTGAAGCCCAATAAAATAAAGTCTGCCACTATTTCCGCTTCTTGCCCATCTATTTGCCATGAAGTGTATCTGGTGTGCCCCCAAGTCTAGTAGTCCTGGCTGTGACTTGAGTCCCCCCACTGGGGCTGCTGGTGCCAAGGAGCCAGCCCACACACCCAGCATCCTCCGGCCCCTCAACCTTCTGGTCCTCGGCTCTTTGGGGTGCACCTTATGCATCTTCAAAGGTGGCCATTTCTGGCACTGTTCCCTAAAACAACGCTCTTCTTGAAGCTCCAGTGGGGTCTCTGCTTTCTTCAGAGACGCTGTCATATATATATATAATATGTCATATTATGTTTTATGCTTGTACTCAGTTGTGTCTGATTCTGCAGCCCCATGGACTGCAGCCCACTAGGCTCCTCTGTCCATGGGATTCTCCAGGCAAGCATGCTGGAGTGGGTTGCCATGCTCTCCTCCAAGGATCTTCCCGACCCAGGGATTGAACCCGCATCTCTCATACCTCCTGCCTTAGAGGCAGATTCTTTACCACTGAGCCACCTGGGAAGCCTCATATATATCATATACATATGGCCAAATAATGCCGCTTCTGGGAAAAATGAAGCTGCCAAACCACAATTCAGCAGAGGCGGTTGACATGTGGGCGGGTTGTTAGAAGGTGTCCACTGAGAGGGGATCCCCAGTCAGCCTGTATCTGGGCAGCTCAGTCCTTGCCAGGAGGCTCCCTTCACAGAAAGGGCCAGAAGAAGCCTTTTCTGCCTTTGACGAAGCTGGGGGAGGGATGCGGGCTGGCAATGGAGCAGCGGCACCAAGGGGGATGTGTCCCTGGGGCTGCTGTGCTGAGGAGTAGCTGGTGGGGCCCCCCAGCCCCTACCCCACCCCTCCTGTACATCTGCTAGCTGGGCCGAGCCTGCTGGCCTGGGATCCACTCTGGTCAGGGGCACGGCCCCCCAGACATGGAGTCCTCATCCCCCGACTGTCCCTTCTCTCCAGGGTCACTGGGAAGAAGTGACCACGTGCCTTCCCTCGCAGCCCACAGGCCATTGCTGGGTGGGGTGGGTGGCTGCTCGGGTGAGCTTTGTGGCCCTGGCGTCACCTGGCCCGATTGCAGTCTGGCTGCCACCTTGGGGGTCTGTGTACCACCCAGGGTCAGGTGGTGGCCTCTCGAGGCATTAGGCCTACAGCGGCATCCTGAGATAATGTTAGTGGCTTTGGAATCCCTGTTGACCAGTACCTCACTATTGATGGGACAGAGAGCCTGGGGGCCAGTGGTGCTCTTTGCACCTGCTCTCTATCTCGGTGGCGACCCCCTGAGTCAGGTCACTGGGCTCAGGGCTTTCTCCCTCTCACTGGCCTGGTGACAAGGCCAAGTTCTCAGGCCACTGGGCGAGGCTTGAGCTTTGACTGGCCTTGACTGGAGAGACGGGGACATGGAGAACAAGGAAATAGTTCTGCAGAAGAGTCATCTGGGAGAGTCTGGCTTTGGCCATAGCAGATAAACACTTTTTTTTTTTTTTCTTCTTTTATTGCCTAAAGTTGAGCGATATGTACCGTGGTTGGAATTAGCAGGCTGAAAGTTCAGGAGATAAGGCGCCTCTCTTGGCGTGAGTGATCGGCAGGCCTAGCAGCGGGGCTTGGTCCAGGGGCCCTGCCACCTTTGAACTCGGGGCCCGGCTCCCAGCTGTGTCACTGTCTCAGCAGCAGGAGTGTGAGCGCCGATGATTCTGGACCACGTGCCCCGGCCCCACCTGTGTGCAAAGCGTGGATGTGATTTTTTGTCCTCGACTCAAGGCAGGCTGGACCACCTGGGCAAAGTGCCTTGACTGGAGAGACCAGTCAAAGTGCCCAGGTCTGCCTGCAGCGAACACAGAACCCACTGGGACTTAGCAGCGACCCCATAGGCCCTGTTTGCTTGTGGTGTTTCTGGAGAGAAGTGGCCTCTCATGAGCCATTCTGGGCACTTGCAGTGTCTCTGGGTGAAGTTAAAAGTGCTGCTCTGTTCCGTGTGCTTCTCCCAGGCTGCTCTGCAGGGACTTTTACCCCCAAGTCGGGGAACTACTGCCCTTGGCCTTGATGCCGACTCTGTGGTCTGAAGACCAGGCTCAGTCTCCATGTGCAAAAGTCCTCTTTATCATTGTTTCCTGGGAGGCTGGTGAAGGTGTAAGAGCTTCTTTCTGTAAACAACTGATGTGCATACTTGCTAAGTCACCTGGTGTCTGACTCTTTGAGACCCACCAGGCTCCTCTGTCCATGAGATTCTCCAGGCAAGAGTACTGAAGAGGGTTGTCATTCTCTTCTCCAGGGGATCTTCCTGACCCAGGGATCAAACCCCCATCTCTTGTATCTCCAGCATTGGCAGGAGGGTTCTTTACCATTGGCGCCACCTGGGAAGTCCAAACAACTGACTGGACTTGACCAAAGCACCACCAGGGGCCCATAAAGGAGCGGCCGGCCTTCTCCCCTGTCTGGATGTTTTGCTGGAGAAGGCAATGGCACTCCACTCCAGTCCTCTTGCCTGGAAAATCCCATGGATGGAGAAGCCTGGTAGGCTGCAGTCCATGGGGTCGCTAAGAGTCGGACACGACTGAGCGACTTCACTTTCCCTTTTCACTTTCATGCCTTGGAGAAGGAAATGGCAACCCACTCCAGTGTTCTTGCCTGGAGAATCCCAGGGACAGGGGAGCCTGGTGGGCTGCTGTCTATGGGGTCGCACAAAGTCGGACATGACTGAAGCAACTTAGCAGCAGCAGCAGCAAGCTCACGGCAGTGAAAATGTCCTGTAAAAAGAGAGACAGCAGCCCTCAGCGCATCTCATTCACAGAGGTCCTGGACCAGGAAGGTGCAGCCCGGCCTCCGGGGGGAACCAAGCTGATGCCTCAAGAAAGAGGAAGCAGGTGCCATTTGCACAAGAAGTCTGTTCTCAAAATGTTATAATAAAAAATGGTCTCTCTGTTCAGAGTCCACTCCTCAGCCTCCTCATTTTGTGCTTATTAAGTGACCGAGCCGAGCAGTCCTGGGCTCCGGGAGGGTGGAGAAGACACACATGTGAGCCCGGGAACTGCATGTGGTAACAGACACGCGGGGCCGAGCAGCCTCGTTTCCGCCAGGCTGCTGTGGACTGAGTGTGTGTGTGTGTGTGGTGTGTGTGTGTGTGTGTGTGTAGGTTTGCATGTGTGGGCAGCGAGTACACACAAACCCACCAGACTTGCCCTCAGCCCTGGTCATGTGTCTGACTCCCTAGCCTCCTGACCTGAAAGTTCTCACTTTGGGAATCTACAACAACCTTTATAAAACATCTGACCAACATTTTTTCCCCCCTCTCAAAGGCTATTTTTCAGTTAAATGACCATATGCCACAGTTGATAATGACATCTCTAATTAAAAGGGCTTCCTGGGTGGCTCAGGTAGTAAAGAATCTCCTTGCAGTGCAGGAGATCCGGGTTTGATCCCTGCATCAGGAAGATCCCCTGGAGAAGAAATGGCAACCCACTCCAGTACTCTTGCCTGGAGAATCCCGTGGACAGAGGAGCCTGGCGGGCTGCAGGCCATGGGGTCGCGCAGAGCTGGACATGACTGAGAGGCTAAGTGGCAGCAGCGGCTCTGATTGAAAGTGTCAGGCTTCCTTCGGAGAAGGCAATGGCACCCCACTCCAGGACTCTTGCCTGGAAAATCCCATGGACAGAGGACCCGGGTGGGCTACAGTCCATGGGGTCGCTAAGAGTTGGGCACGACTGCGTGACTTCACTTTCACTTTTCACTTTCATGCATTGGAGAAGGAAATGGCAATCCACTCCAGTGTTCTTGCCTGGAGAATCCCAGGGACAGCCTGGTGGGCTGCCGTCCATGGGGTCGCACAGAGTCGGACACGACTGAGAGACTAAACAGCAGCAGCGGCCCTGATTGAAAGTGTCAGGCTTCCTTAGTGGTACAGTGGATAGGAAGCCACCTGCCAATCCAGGTGACGTGAGTTCGATCCCTGGTCGGGGAAAATCCCACATTCAGCAGAGCTACTAAGCCCATGCGTGACCACTACTGAGCCAGCACTCCAGCGCCCGTGAGCTGCAGCTACTGAAAGCCCAGAGCCCAGAGCCTGTGCTCCACAACCAAAGAAGCCACCCAGGAGAAACCAGAGAACCACAGTGAGGAGCAGCCCCTGCTCGCCACAACGAGAGCAACGTCCGTGCAGCAACAGGATCCAGTGCAGCCAAAAAAAAAAAAGTCACCTTGCATTGGGGGAGTGAAGAAAGAAGAAAACAAGAGAGAGGGGAGAAAGGAGAAAGAGTAACAGCACACAAACCCCCAGCGCTACAATAGCCCGGGTGAACCCCTAAGGAGGCGAGGGCCGAGTGGGCTGGCAGCGCTCCTGGTGCTCCAGCTAGTAAACCCGCCTATCTTGAAGAGTAAACACTGCATTGTTTTGCCAGCTATTAGATTTTTACTACTCGCCAATAAAGCGAGCAGTTATTCATTTCAAAAATATTCCACTCATTGTTTCCTAAAGATTAGCAATTGAAAGAGATGGCAACAGTTTTCACTCCTTAAATTAAGTGTGATAGGCTTTTATAGCGCAGTATAAAGATATCGCAGGGAAAGGCCTCGATTCCAGCAGCCGATTTTCCTTTTATCTGTCCATACAGCCCCAATTTGACACTTGAGAGCTGAGGCAGCTCGTAAAGTGCCCGCAGACCCCATAAAGCTGGCAGCACTTGGGTGAGCCTGACAGCTCACTTAGGGCACCGTAAAGTGATAATTGAATTAACTAACGGGGCTGGAGGCAGGAGGTTTACCTAATTAGACTCTTCTACTCTACAAATGGGTACTCCTGTCATTCCAGTTTATTCTTTCTTCTTTCTAAAATATTTTTGGACGATTGTAAAAATAAGCTTTAAAAACTGTGGTGAAATATACCTGACACAAAATTTACATTTTTAACCACCTTTAAAAAAATATTTGTTTGGCTGTGGTCGTTTAGCCTCTAAGTCGTGTCTGACTCTTTTGACCCCACAGGCCCGCCAGGCTCCTCTGTCCATGGGATTCTCCAGGCAAGAATACTGGTGTGGGGTGCGATTTCCTTCTCCAGGGGATCCTCCCAACCCAGGGGTCGAACCCAGTCCTCCTGCATTGCAGGCAGATTCTTTACTGACTGAGCTTCACGGGAAGCCCCCATTTGGCTGCACCAGGTGTTAGTGAGGGCACAGAGGATCTTTAGCTAAGGCACAAAAACTCTTAACTGTGGCATGTGGGATCCAGTTCTCTGACCAGGGATCGAACCTGGGCCCCCTGCACTGGGAGTGCAGAATGTTAGCCACTGGACCAGGGAAGTCCCCCTTTTAACCGCTCGTACATCTCGAGTTCAGTGGCATTAAGTACCCACAGGCTGTGGCACAGCCGTCACCACCATCCAGCTCTTGAATCCTTCTGATCTCGCAAAGCTGGATCTCTGTCCCCATTCATCAGTAACTGCCCCCGCTCCCCCAGCTCCTGTACCCCCCGTTCCCCTTTCTTTCTGTCTCTATGACTTGACCCCTGTAGGGGGATCATACACCAGTGTCTGGAGACCTCTAGCGCCTCCCTTCTTTTGCCCAGCATGTCTTCAGAGTTGAGGCATGCTTTGCGTGTGTCAGGAGGTCGTGCCTTTTTAAGGATGAACGCTGTTCCGTTATGCGTCTGTCCTACGTCTGTTTACCCACTTATCTGTGGGCGGACACTGGGTCGTCTCCATCTCCTGGCTGTTGCGGATAACGCTGGCGTGAAGATGCGTGTGCCCGTGCCTCTCTGAGTCCCTGCTTTCATTTCCAGGAGTGGAACTGCTGGGCCCCATGGTTATCCTGTGTGACTGAGGGGGACTCGCCCGTCTGTGCCCCATGGCAGCACCCCCATTTTACTTTCCCATCAGCAGTGCTCCACGATTCTGGTTTCTCCACATTTCTTGCCAACACTTGCTATTTTCTCTTTGTGTGTTTTTTGTTGTTGTTGCTGTTTGATGATAACCATCCTAAAGGATGTGAGGTGATATCTCATTATGACTTGGATTTGCAGTGGGAATTAATCATTTAGAAAATCCTCCTGGAGGTGCCAGTGAGCACTCAGAGTTGAGAACTACCAAGTACATGGCCATCAGCTCCTGAGGACGAGTTATCCTCCAGGCAGATAACCCATTCACGCGCTTCCCAACAAACGCTCAGCAAGAGGGAAGCCCTTCTCCTTCCTACAGATGAGAAAACCAGGCCCGCGGAGGTGAGTGAGGACTGTCTGTGGGTGGTGGGGCCAGAGTTTACGTGCAGATGTGTGGGCCCCAGAGCCCTACTTCCAGGCCACTTTGCTGTCTAGCCCTTGGCTAGGTGAGCTATTCAGGGAGCCGTCCACTTCAGGAAGTGCAAGTGTCCAGGGATTCCAGGGGAGCCCCCTTCTGCACAGGGTTCATTCTGCCTCAGTGAAGTGAAAGTCTCTCAGCTGTGTCTGACTCTTTGCAACCCCATGGACTATACAGTCCATGGACTTCTTCAGGTCAGAATGCTGGAGGGGGTAGCCTTTCCCTTCTCCAGGAGATCTTCCTAACCCAGAGATCAAACCCAGGTCTCCTGCATCGCAGGCGGATTCTTTACCAGCTGAGCCACCAGGGAAGCCTGGGACAATATCAAATTAGACATTCTGTCTAAGGACTATATCAAAACAAAATCTTTCCTCTTGAAAGGAATATCTTTTTCTCACCAAATTTTTAGTAAGGAGTTTTGATAAAGAAGAGTTGTTTTATTTTATTAGTTTATTTATTTCTAATTGGAGGATAATTGCTTCACAATGTTGAGTTGGTTTCTGCCAGACATCAACATGAACCAGACGTAGGTACACATATGTCCCCTCCATCTTGACCCTCCCTCCCACCTCCCACCCCTTCCTACCCTTCTAGGTTATTACAGAGCCCAGGTTTGAGTCTCTTGAGTCATACAGCAAATTCCCACTGGAAGTCTATTTTACGTATAGTAAAGTAAGTTTTCACGCTACTCTCTCCATACACCCCGCCCTCTCCTTTCTCCTCCCACCCCATCGTCCATAAGTATGCTTAGGTTGCTCAGGCAGTAACCATGTTAGACTCTGCAGCTGCACGGACTGTAGGCTCCTCTGTCCATAGGATTTTCCAGGCAAGAATACTGAGTGGGGGCTATTTCCTCCTACAGGGGATCTTTCCAACTGAGGGACTGAACCTGCCTCTTCTGCATCTCCTGCATTGGCAGGTGGATTCTCTACCATTGAGCCACCTGGGAAACCCAACTATTCTTATATGTAAACTTCTAAATATAAGGTTTTATATACGTATTGCATGTCATTTCTTATAAAAACATCACATACCCTACATTTATCACTTCCATGCTATCTATGTATATTTCTATATTAATCAATTTTATATCTGAATGAAATCTACTTAAATTTTCCCTCTTTATGGTTACTTTATTTTTTT